>CAUYQG010176211.1:0-12570 GCA_963574415.1 Tarsius wallacei | reverse complement strand
AGGAACATGCCTCAAAATAGTAAGCACCATCTACGATAAACTCACAGCTTGCATATTGCTAAATGGACAGAAACTGGAAACATTTCCCCTGAAAACCGGAACAAGACAAACTGCCCACTCTCACCCCTCTTGTTCAACATTGTGTTGGAAGCCCTAGCTAGAGCAATTAGACAAGAGAAGAAAGTCAGGTGTATCCAAATAGGAAAAGAGGAAGTCAAGTTATCCCTCTTTGTTGATGATATGATCCTATACCTCAAAAACCCAAGATAATCTGTCATAAACCTGCTTACACTGATAAAGGGCTTTGGTAAAGTCTCAGGGTACAAAATAAATGTGCAAAAGACAGCTGCATTCTTATACATCAACAACAAGCAGGCAGAGAACCAAATAAAAAGCACAATCCCATTCACAATAGCCACACACACAAAAATGAAATACCTCAGCATCTTCCTAACCAGAGAAGTAAAAGACCTTTACAATGAGAACTACAAAACACCGCTCAAAGAAATCCAAGAAGACACAAACAAATGGAAAAATATTCCATACTCAAGCATGGATAGGAAGAATCAACATTGTTAAGATGTCCATCCTACCAAAGGGAATCTACAGATTCAACGCAATATCCATTAAATTACTAACATCATTCTTCTCAGATAGGGAAATAACAATACAGAAATTCATATGGAAACATAAATGATCACAAATAGCCAAAACAATCCTTAGCAAAAGAAACAAAGCAGCAGGTATCACTAACAGACTTCGAACTTTACTATAAGGCTACAATATTCAAAACAGCCTGGTATTAGTATAAGAACAGGCATATGGACAAATGGAACAGGATAGAGATTCTGGAAGCAAAGCCTCAATTTCTCAACCAACTCATCTTTGACAAAGCCTCCAACAACCACCACTGGGGAGAAAAGAACCTATTCAGTAAATGGTACAGGGAAAACTGGCTGATCACATGCAGAAGATTGAAACAGGACCCCTACCTATCACTGTACACAAAAATCAACTCTAAATGGATCAAAGACCTAAACGTAAAACCTCAAATTATTAGAATCTTAGAAAATGCAGGAGACACCCTTATGAAAATTGGAACTGCAACCAATTCCTGATTGAAACCCCAAGTGCCCATACCATAAGAGTTAAGATAGACAAGTGTGGACCTCATCAAACTGACAAGCTTCTGCAAAGCAAAAGAAACTCTGAAGAGAGCAGGGAGACAGCCCACAGAATGGGAAGAAATATCTGCCAACTTTATATCTGACAAAGGCCTAACATCTAGGATCTACAAGGAACTCAAACGTGCCCAAAGCAAAAAAACAAACAGCCCTATTAAAAAGTGGGCAAAAGACATGAATAGACACTTCTCAAAAGAAGATATATGGGCAGCCAACAGACATATTAAAAAGTGCTCAGCCTCACTCATCATCAGAGAGATGCAAATCAAAACCACATTGAAATACCACCTAACCCCAGTAAAAATGGCCATCATCAATAAAACAAACAACAACAGATGCTGGCGAGGATGTGGAGAAAAAGGAATGCTTCTACACTGCTGGTTGGAATGCAAACTAGTGCAACCTCTTTGGAAGACAGTGTGGAGATTCCTGAAAGAACTAGAAATTGACCTTCCATATGACCCAGCAATCCCCCTATTGGGAATATACCCGGAGGAACTCAAGTCATTCTACCAAAAAGATACCTGCACACACGTTTGTTGCAGCTGTATTCACAATAGCAAAAACATGGAACCCAAACGTGCTGCCCATAGAAGCTGGACTAGATCAAAACAACGTGGTACATATACACAATGGAATATATGCAGCCATAAAGAAGGACAAACATACAGACTTCGCACCAACTTGGATGGATTTAGAGTCTATCATACTCAGTGATCTGTCACAGAAACAAAGAACAGAGTTCCATATGTTCTCACTCATATGTGGACCTTGAACAATTGTCATAATGCTACAAGGGATTGGCAATTGGGGGAAACTGCCAGGAGAGGGAGGGGCACACCTCATCAACAAGGGTAACCAAATAATAAACATGTGTATACCCAACCTTGAATTGTACAACACATCTTTAAAATAAAGAAAAAAAAATCAATCTATAAAACCTTAAGGATAAAAAATAAAAATATTTAGGATCTAGGGCTAGCCAGAGTTCTTAAGACTTGACCCCAAAAGCACCACCTATAAAAGAAAAAATGATAAAACTAATTTTTGTCATAATTTAAAACTTTTCTTTGTAATATATCTTGGTAAGAGGTTGTAAACTACAGATTGAAAGAAAATATTTGAAAACTGCACTTCCAACAAAGGACCAGTATCTAGATACAAAAAGTACTCTCAAACTCAAGATTAAAGATCATCCAGTTAGAAAATGGGCAGAAGGCATAAAGAGACATTTTGGAAAACAGGATATACGGTAGCAAATATACACATGAAAAAATGTTCAGCATCACTAGCCACCAAGGAAATGCAAATTAAAAGCACAATGATATATCACTGCACACCTATCAAAAGGGCTAAAATAAAAAGTAGTCCAATAAGCACATGAAAAGATGCTCAACATCATTACTCATTAGGGAAATGCAAATGAAAACCATGAGGGGGAAAAAAAAAAAACACATGAGATACCACTTCACAGCCACTAGGATGGCTAATTAACAAAAAGACAGATAATAACAAGTATTGATGAAGATATAGAGAAATTGGAACACATAAACTACTGAAGAAAATGTAAATAGGTGCATCTGCTTTGAAAAATAGTCTGACAGTTTATCAGTAAGCTAAATATAAGGTTAGCTTAGGACACAGCAATTCCACTTCTAGGTGTATTCTGACAAGAACTGAAACCACATGTTAACACCAAAATTTGTACAAAAATATTCATAGTAGCATTACGCATAACAGCCAAAAAACAGTAACAACCTAAATGTTCACTAACTGATAAATGAATAAACAAAATGTGATATATCCATAAATGGAATATTATTTGGCCATTAAAAATTATGACGTACTGATACAGGATACAACAGGCATGAACCTTGAAAACTTTATGTTAAGTGAAAGAATTTAGTCAGAAAGGATCACAAACTTTATGACTACATTTTTATGAAATGTTCAGAATACACAAATCTGTCTAGAAAGAAAGTAGCTTCATGATTACTGTGGGCTGGAGGGAATGGGGTGATCAGGGAATGATGACTAAGGGATGCAAGTTTTCCTTTTGGGATGATGAAAATGTTTTAATATGAATTGCAATGATAGAATCACAACTCTGAATATACTAAAAGTCATTAAATTGTATACTTTAAATAGGTGAATTGTATGACATGTGAATTATAGCTAAGTAAAGCTATTCCAAAAGTAAAATATAATGACGAAAGCAACAATAACCTGGTGGCTAATAAGAGTATTTTAGTCATTATGTTCTCTAGAAATATACTAAAGGAGGTAGTTTTGAGTTGTACTACTACCTTAACTAACTCTGAAGTACTGGCACCATGATGAAACCAGAAGTTACAGACAAAAGCTGGGGAAAACCTAGAATACCTTGAAGATATATACAGTCATGCATAATATAATGATATTCTGATCAACAACGGACACATACAACAGCAGTCCCATAAGATTAAAATTGAGCTGAAAAAAATCCTGAAAAATTGCCTAGTGACATTGTACCCATTAGTAATATTATAGCACAAGGCATTACTCAGGTATTCATGGCGATGCCGGTGTAAACAAACCTATTATGTTGCTAGCCATAAAAAAGAAAAGTACAGTATATGCAATTATGTACAGTACAGGCCAGGAGCAGTGGCTCTCCCCTGAAATTCCAGCATTCTGGAAGGCCAAAGTGAGAGTACCGCTTGAGTCCAGGAGTTTGAGACTAGCCTGGGCAAATAATGAGACCTCATCTCTGCAAAAATAATTAAAAAATAAAAATTTGCCAGGCATGGTGGCACATGGCTGTAGTTCCAGCTGTTTATGAGGTTGAGGCAGAAGGACTGCCTGAACGAGGAGGTCAAGACCGTGGTGATCCACTGCCACTGCACTCAAGCCTGGGTGAGAAGGCCTAACATCTAGGATCACAAGGAACTCAAACGTGCCGCAAAGAAAAAAACAAACAGCTCCATTACAAAGTGAGCAAAATATATGAATAGACACTTCTCAAAAGAAGACATATGAGCAGTCAACAAAAGCATAAAAAAATGCTCAGCCTTACTAGTCATCAAAGAAATGCAAATTAAAACCACACGGAGATACCATCTAACTCCAGTCAGGATGGCCATCATCAATAAAAAACAACAGATACTGGAGAGGATGCGGCGAAAAGGGAACACTTCCACACTGTTGGTGGGAGTGTAAACTAGTACAACCTTTGTGAAAAACAGTGTGGCAATTTCTAAAGGATCTAAAAATCTACCTCTCATATGACCCCGCAAACTCCCCTATTGGGAATATACCCAGAGGAACTCAAGAAAAAGATACCTGCATACACATATTTATTGCAGCATCATTCACAATAGCAAAAACATGGAACCAACTGTGCTGCACATCGAAAGAGGACTGGATAAAAAAAAGTGGTACATATACATGATGGAATATTACGCAGCCAGAAAGAAGGACAAAATTATGAACTGCGCAGCAACTTGGACAGACTTAGAGTCTATAATACTGAGTGATCTATAACAGAAATGAAGAACTGGGCATCACATGTTCTCACTCATAAGCGAACCTTGAACAACTATGGTAATACTATAAGAAAGGGATTGGCAGTAGTGGAAACTGCCAGGAGGTGGGGGCAGGATTGGCAGTAGTGGAAACTGCCGGGGAGGGACACATCTCATCAAGAAGGGTACCTGCATAAGAAACATTTGCATACCTAACCTTGAATTGCACCCCACATCTTTAAAATGAAAAATTAAAGAAAAAAATAAACAAACAAAAACAATTATGTACAGTACATAATATTTGATAATAATATAAACATCTATGTTACTGGTTTATGTATTTACTCTACTTTTTGTTATTTTAGAGTATACTTTTTGTACTTATGGGGGAAAAAAGTTAACTGTAAAAAAGCCTCAGGTGGTCCTTCAGGAGGCATCGCAGGAGATGACAACTCCATCACTGTTACTGCCTCTGAAGACCTTCTAGTAGGATAAGATATAGAGGTGGAAGACAGTGATACTGATTATCCTGACCCTGTATAGGTCTAGGCTAATGCATGTGCCTTAGTTTTAACAAAAAAGTTTTAAAAGTAAAAAAAAAAAAAAGAAAGAAAGAAAAACTTAAAAATAGTAAAAAAACCCCAAAAACTTATAGAATAAGAATATTAAGCCGAGCTCGGTGGCTCAGCCTGTAATCCCGCGCTTTGGGAGGCTGAAGTGAGTGGATTGCCTGAGCCCACGGGTTCGAGACCTGCCTGGGCAACTTGGCGAGACCTCATCTCTACAATAAATAAAAAAATTAGCTGGGCATGGTAGCACGTGCCTGTAGTTCCAGCTACTTGGAAGGCTGAGGCGGAAGGATCGCTGGAGCCCAGCAGGTTGAGGCTGCGGTGGCCGGGAGCGTTCCACTGCACTCCAGTTTGGGTGACAGAGTGTGACTCCAACTCAAAAAAAAAGAAAAAAAAGAATAAGCATATTAAAATTTTTTGTACAGCTGTACAACATATTTGGGTTTTAAGGTAAATGTTATCACAAATAAGACAAAAAGTTTTTAAAAAGTTTGTAAAGTAAAAAAGTTACAGTAAGATAAAGTTGATTTATTATTGAAGAAAGAAATGTTTTAATAAATTTAATGTAGCCTATGTGTACAATGTTTATAAAATCTACCATAGTATATAGTAATGCTCTAGGGCACCATATTCTCTCACCACTCATTCACTGACTCACCCAGAGCTGCAAGCTCTTCCAGTTCTGCAAGTTCCATTCATAGTAAGTGCCCAGTAGAGGTGAACCGTTTTTTTAAAATCTTTTATACCATATTTTTACTGTGCCTTTTCTATGTTTAGGTAAATAAATGCTTACAATTGGGTTATAACCATCTCCTTTATCCTCAAATCTTCAAATCTTTAAAACCTTCTCCTCACTGGTACTCTCAGTCAATAACTTTGTTTCTAGTTTCAGAGAAAACAAAAGCTATCCAAAGGTAACTTCCTTATCCTCCCCAAATAAAGTTACCTATCCTACTCTACCAATATTTTCTGCCTCCCCACCCGTTACAGTGTTCCTCCTCCCAAGACAAACCCTTTTACTTTCATACTATATAATGAACATTTTTCTTCTATAATAGGTAATTCCTACTAACATATAAGCACATTCTACATTTCTCATTTTAAAAAAAGAAGAAAATAATACTTCAGCTTCTGTCCATTTCTTTGCTTTCTTTCATAGAAAATTCTTCCAAAGAATTTTTTTTTCTCTGTCTCCATACCTGGCTTGTCACTCTCTTGAACCCATCCTAATCAATTTGTTGATTTCAAGGCGCCAGAGAAATCTCTCTCACTAAGGTCACCAAAAATCTCCATATTGCCAAATCCTATAGTTAACCCTCAATCCTCATCTAACTTGATATCTCTGCAACATTTGTGACAAATGATCACTCATCCTGAAACATTTGCTTCTCTTGGCTTTCATAAGGATAATTTGTTCTTATTTTCCTCCTACCTTATTAGCTACTCATTCTCATCTCCTTCACAAGATTCTTTTAATCCCCTAAATCTAAACATTGGAATGTGCCAGAGCTGGTCCTTGGATTTATTCTCTTATTTATCTATACTCATTCAACAAGTAATTTTATTGGGTCTCATGGCTGTGAACATGATGTATAATCTGATGACCCCCAAATTTATATCTCCATCCTTGAAATCTAAATTTACAAATCCAACTGTGTACTCTGGAACAGATAGTATAAACCCGCTTTTCTCTGTTCCTCCTCTCTAAATACAACTAAATACCACAGAGATAATTGAAAACAAAAAATAGAAAAGACTCTAAAATATAAAAACAAGGTATATGGGTTAGAAACCTCAAGATTTGAGGAGCAACAGAGCTACAATTTTCCTTTTCTTTTTATCTCCTAAAATTCCAGACTAGGTACTGGGGTCTGCAATCCAGAATCGCCAACAGGCATTAACAACAAAAACAACAACAACAAATTAAAGCCCGCTTTCTCTGGCCTAAATACTGGGGAAAAGGAGCCAAACAGAAACCTAGGGGGAACCCACACCTCTGCTCTACAATCAAGGCACCCGAGGATAACCTAATTTGCACAGAGAGGCAGCTATGAAACCCTAGGGTGACTCAACTTCCACTCTACAATCAGACACCATTAAGCATAAACAACAACAACAACAACATATTAAAGCCTACTTTCTCTGCCCTAAATACTGGCAAAAGGAAGCTTAGCAGAAACCTAGGGGGAACTCCAACTCCTGCTCTACAATCAAGGCACTAGAGGATATTCTAATTTGCACAAAGAGGCAGCTAGGAAACTCTTGGTAGACAATTTCCACTCTATAACCAGACACAATTAAGTGGGTTTATCTACCCACATAAAGAGCTTCAGAACCCTAGTGGGCAATTCTAACACACTGGCAGCCCATGGGGACAACAGTGAAGCCCCAGCAGGGCAACTTAATCCTGACTCAACACCTACGGTACAGAGGAAGTGGATAAACTCTGGGCCTACCCTATTTCCATTCCACACCCAGGATACCACCATTTCCTAGTCCTCTATCCAATGGCATAAGAAAATTCAGTCATAGTGGCAGGGAAAGAAGGGAATCAGCAGGAGCTGCAGCAGCATCAGAAGGACAAAATATATCAAAATAACAATGAAATGGCTCTGAAAGCTAAACTGTCATTGCACCTAAAACCCACAAAAGTAGGCCAGGACTTATATTCTAAACCCAAAAAGTATGACTGTTTCCTAAAACAGAAGACTTAAACAGGATCAAGAGAAATCTAAAATAATAATCAAAATGTTCATAATGCAATGGAAAAATCACTCTTCATGTCAAGAACTGGAAAATCACAATTTGAATGAGAAAAGACAATTAACTAACAAAATTAACTATACCAAAACGACTCTAATGTTCGACTTATCTGACAAGGATTTTAAAGCCACTGCCATAAAAATGCCTCAATAAGTAATTAAAAATTATCTTGAAACAATTGCACACTATCTCGGCAAAAATAGAATTGTTTCATAAAAAACAAACGGAAATGATAGAATTAAAAAATACAAAATCCAGAATTTAATTTAAAAAAACCTCACTAGATGAACTCAATATTAGAGATGAAAAAAATGAGTAAACTTGAAAACAGATAAGTACAATTTACTCAATCTGAACAAAGAGAGATAATAGCATGAAAAATAAAAAGGACAGCGCCTCAGGGATCTGTGGAGCAATATCAAAAAACCAAACATCTATCTGTATCATCAAAGCCCCAGTAGGAGGTAAGAAAGAATATGGGGTTGAAAAGTATTTAAATAATAAGGAAAAAACAGAGGAAACAAACAAAACAAATCATTAAATGGAGACTAGTGATGTCAGCAAGATGATGGAATAGAAAGCCAGAGACTTTCCCTCCCCCACTGTAGACACCAATGGAACAATACACAGACCAATTCTCTTTAAGAGAAATCCAGAAACCATTAGTTAACAGGCACCTGCATCCCAAGCAAGTATAAAACCAGCCACATTGAACCTGGTAGGAAAATTTGTGGTACTCACTTGCCATGGTCTCTCTGCCTTACTCCACATAGCACAATCAGTAGAAAACTCCCAATTCTTGACTTCTCCCTGGGGAGGGAAAGAGAATACAATATGCCCAACATGAAGATGATTGGGGGGGAGGGGCTATGGAAATAGTTTCTATCTTGCCTGTATCTGGGTACTAGAGGGAATCGGGAGCTGAAGAAATAGTTTCTATCTTGCCTATATCTGGGTATTAGTGGGAAGGGGTGCCAAGTTGAAGGCTGCTGAGAACCAGGGTGAAAGTATGGGCTAGAATGCACTCACCCACCATACTACCTCCTTCAAACTCAACATGGAAAAAGTGAGTGAAAAGTCCCAACTTCTGGCTTCTCTCTGGGGAGGGAAAGAGTTGAAGCATGCATCCAACATTCTGGCTTTTTTGGGTGGCTACTCAAGGAACTGGTTTCTGTCTTACCTATCCCAGAAGGCTGTCAGGACCTAGTATACTCTAGATACCTTGGGGACACTGAGAATAAAAGAGATCTGGGTGATTTGTTGCTACTCCACATAACACACAGTAGAGTGGACAGCAATTAATATAGCTCAATGACCTCTCTGTCAGTGAGGGGAGAGAGAAAAGTAGAGTGTGTGTTCAATGTTCTAGATTTCTGGGGATCTGTCCAAGGGACTTGTTCTGTTTTAATAGATTCAAACTACTGATACATCCCAGCACCCTCTAGAAGCTTGGGAAACACTAAGAACTAAAGAGAAATCCTAAAGGGATAGTAAGAGATGTTGCCTTCAGCAGTTCCAGAGAACCTGCAGTACCACCTATAGACACCAGAGGAAGAAAGATACTATGAATTTCTACAAAAAGAAACCAGCAAATTCTTCTAATAGGGAATTTACATACACAAGTCCAGAGAAAAGGCATCCACAGAAAAGGTCAGAGAGGATTTTTTTTTCTAACCAGTTTGATTGGCGAAGGTCTCTCCCTGTACGAAGCTAGCCCATAAATATTTGAAGAGGTGGCCATTTTCTTAAATGCATTAATCCCAACATAAAGGTACGAAGCACATGAGAAAACAAGAAAATATGTTATAAAGCCACAGCAGCAAAATAAGTCTCCAGAAACTGATCCTAAAGTAAAGAAGGTATATAAATTATCTGTCAAAGAACTCAAAATAATCATCATAAAAAGGGTCAACAAGCTCAGAAAAATGATTCAGTAAAAAAATGAAAATATCAACAAAACAAAAAACATAAAAAATAACCAAATAGAAAATTATGAGCCAAAGAATAAATAACTAAACTGAAAATTTTATTAGATGAGTCAACAGCAGACTTCATCAAATAGAAAAAGGAAGCAGCAATGCAAAGACCAGGCATTTGAAATTATTAGTCAGAGGCGCACAAAGAAAAATGAATTTAAAAGAGTAGAAAAAATCTAAAGGACTTACAGGACGCAATCAAGTAGACCAATATAAACATTATGCTAGTAAAAGAAGAAAGGAGAGGAAAGGACAGAAAATTTATCTGAAGAAATAATGGCCCAAATATCCCAAATCTGGCAAGAAAAATATACATATTCAGGTTCAGGGAGCCCAAGGTAAACCAACTAAAAGTGAACCCAAAGAATTTCACAATGAATACATTATAACCAAAGTGTCTAATGTCAAAGACAATGAGAAAACTTTGAAAGGAGGAAAAATGGCTCTATATACATGGGAGTCATAAAGCAATCAGTAGATTTATCAGCAGAAACTATGCAGGCCAGAAAAGAATGATATGATAAATTAAAAGTGCTTAATGAAAAAAAAACCGTCAATTAAGAATTCTATATCCAGAAAAACTGTCCTTCAAAAAAGAGAGACAGACTTTTCCAGATAAACAAAAGTAGAAACAGTTCATCACAACAGTTTATTACACATGCCTTACAAGAAATGCTAAAGCAAATTCTTTAAAGTTTGTATGAAAGGACAATAGAAACCACATGAAAGCACATGAAAGTATAAAGTTCACTGGTAAATGTAAACATATAAACAAAACAGAATATTGCAATACTGAAAAAGTGGAACTTAAATCGCTTTTAATTCTGGCATAGAATATTCTAAAAAGTATAAAAAATAACCACAACCATAAAAATATTAATAGACATGCAATATAAATGGATGCAATTACTGATATCAATAATATAAAGTAGGGGGAGAATTTAAAGTATAGAGTTTTGTATGTATTTGAAGGTAAGTTGTTACAAGCTTAAAATAGTCTATTATAACTATATGATGTTTATGTAAGCCCCATAGTAACCACACACACACAAAAAAAATACTTAAAAAGATACACAAGAAAATGGGAAAAGAATCAAAATGTGTCACTACAAAAAATAAATGAAACACAAAGAAATTAACAAAATGGCAATAGTAATTTTCACTTTTTCAGTAATCATTTTAAATGTCAATGGATTAAACTCCCAAATCAAAAGACAAAGCGACGAAATGGATTTTTAAAAAAGAACTATAAGACACACATAGACTGAAAGTGAAAATTTTTTAAAAAATATTTCATGCAAATGGTAGCAAAAATGGCAGGAGAGGCTATACTTGTATCAGAAAAAAATAAGCTTTAAGCCAAAAACTCACAAGAAACAATGAAGAACATTATATAATGATTAAAGGGTTTGTTCAAAAGCAATAGATAATTATAAATATACACATATCTCACAGCAGAGCACACAAATATAAGAAAAGGCAATAGACGTAACTGAAGAAAGAAACACACAGTAACAAAATATTAGTAAGAGATTTTTGATACCCCAGTTTCAAGAAGGGAAAGATCCAGCAAACAGAAGATCAAAACGGAAGCAGAGGATCTGAACAACACTATAGACTAACTAGACCTAATAGATATATACAGAATATTCAATCCAACAGCAAAATACACATATTCTCACAAGTACACAGAACATTCTCTAGGATAAATCACATTATGACACAAAACAAGCCTTAACAAATTCAAGAAGATTGAAATCACACCAAACATCTTTTCCAAACACAATGGAAGGAAGCTATAAATCAATAGCTGAAATTGAAAATTTCAAAACATGTAGATTAAACAACCAATAGGTAAAGAAATCTAAATAGAATTTCAAAATATCTTGGGACAAACAAAAATGAAAACACAACATACCTTAACTTATGGGATGCTGCAAAAGCAGTACTAAGAAGGAATTTTGTAGAAGTAAACATCTACATTAAAAAGAAAATAAGATTTCAATTAACAACCTAATTTTATACCTCAAGTAACTAGAAAAAGGGCTGAGTGCAATGGCTCACACCTGCAATGTCAGCACTTTTGGAGGCCAAGGCAGGAGGATCTCGAGGTCAGGGGTTTGACACCAGCCTGGGCAACATAGCAGAACCTCATCTCTTAAAAAAAAAAGGAACTAGGAAAAAACAAAACCCTTAACGTTAGATGAGGGAAGGAAATGATAAAGAGCACTGCAGAAATAAATATAAAAGCACATGAAAGTATAAAGTTCACAGGTAAAAGTAAATAAGAAAAAAGATCAGCCGGGCTTGGTGGCTCAGCCTGTAATCCCTCGCCTGGGGAGGCTGAGGTGAGTGGATTGCCTGAGCCCGTGGGTTCGAGACCCGCCTGGGCAACCTGGCGAGACCTCATCTCTACAATAAATCAAAAAATTAGCTGGGTGTGGTAGCGCGCGCCTGTAATTCCAGCTACTCGGAAGGCTGAGGCAGAAGGCTCACCGGAGCCCAGCAGGTCGAGGCTGCGGTGGCCGGGAGCGGCCACTGCACTCCAGTCTGGGCGACAGAGTGAGACTCCAAC
>CAUYQG010176209.1:0-16688 GCA_963574415.1 Tarsius wallacei | reverse complement strand
GCCTCAGCCTTCCACGTAGCTGGAACTACAGGCGCGCGCTACCACGCCCGGCTAATTTTTGATTTATTGTAGAGATGAGGTCTCGCCAAGTTGCCCAGGAGGGTCTCAAACCCGCGGGCTCAGGCAATCCACTCACCTCAGCCTCCCAAGGCGCGGGATTACAGGCTGAGCCACCGAGCCCGGCTTCATTTGAGTTTTTAATGCAGCTTATTATGAAGATAAAGACTTCTCTTTACTGCATTTCAGTGTACTGGTTCAGATTTCTTGATTTCTAGAATTTATTTTGTGTGTGTGTGTGTGTACCAATATTTCTAGAAATGTAAATTTTGGCAGATCACACTATTTTCCTTCCTCAGTCCCTGGGCAAAATTTTCTGATAGTTAAATGAGACATACATTTAACAACCATGATGTTTTAGTGCAGGCCAATATAAAACTGCCCTTTGAAATCGTTTGTTAGTTTTTTGTTTTAGTGCAGGTTCTCTGTTGGGTGAGGGTGTCAACTGCTCTCTTGGCCACGGTGGATGAAGTGGAGAACACTAGGGGATGACGGAGGCAGATATTGGAGTTGATGCAGCTTCGCGCCAAGGAACACTAAGCATTGCCAGCCCCCACAGGACAGAAGAGTCAAGGAAGCCATTCTATCTAGAGTCTCAGAGGAAGCGTGGTCCCGCCAGCACCTTGAGTTCTGACTTGCAGCACCCTGACTTGTATGAGAGTGAGTTTCCATTGATGTAAGCCAACCATTTTGTGGCACTTTAAAAAATTTTAAAATTATTTTTACTTTAAAAAATTAAAAAAAAAAAATTTTTTTTTTTTTTTGAGTGGGAGTCTCACTCTGTCGCCCAGACTGGAGTGCAGTGGCCGCTCCTGGCCACCGCAACCTCGACCTGCTGGGCTCCAGCGATCCTTCCGCCTCAGCCTTCCAAGTAGCTGGAACTATAGGCGTGTGCTACCACGCCTGGCTAATTTTTTGATTTATTGTAGAGATGAGGTCTCGCTTGCCCAGGCAGGTCTCGAACCCGCGGGCTCAGGCAATCCACTCACCTCAGCCTCCCAAAGCGCGGTATTACACGCTGAGCCACCGAGCCTGGCTAAAAATTTTTTTTGAGTTGGAGTCTCACTCCATTGCCCAGGCTGGAGAGCAGTGGCACACTCACGGCCACCCCAATATCAACTTGCTAGGTTCCGGCGAGCCTTCCACTTCAGCCTTCCAAGTAGCTGGAACTACAGGTGCACGCTATCACACCTGGCTAATTTTTTGTTTATTGTAGAGAGGAAGTCTCGCCAAGTTGCCTGGACTGGTCTTGAACCCGCAGGCTCAGGCAATCCATTCGCCTTAGCCTCCCAAAGTGCTGGGACTATAGGCTGAGCCACCAAGCCTGGCCACTTTTTTAAATTTTAAAGACCTAGGGTACAATTCAGGATTAGGTATATAAATAATCATCATACAGGTAAAGTTTGGGCCTCCCTTTGGTCCTACTTTGCCTGGTTTGAGATCAGGTACCCTTATTGATGTTGTGTGTGCCCCGTCACCCTGGCAGTATCCCGCTACTGACAATCCCTTTTTATAGTATTATGGTAAATGTTCAGGGTCTGCTCATGAGTGAGAACATGTAGTAATCTATTCTTTGTTTTAGTTCTGTGATAGTTTACTGAGTATGATAGATTCTAAATTCTTCCAAGCTGCTGCAAAGTCCATATGTTTGTCCTTCTTTATGGCTGCGTAATATTCCATTGTGTATATGTATCTTTTTTATTTTATTCAGTCTAGTTCCAATGGGCAGCCTGGTTGGTCCCATGTTTTTGCTATTGTGAATACTGCTGCAATAAACATGCGTGTGCAGGTATCTTTTTTTGTAGAGTGATTTAAGTTCCTCTGGGTATATTCCCAATAGGGGGATTCCTGGGTCATATGGAAGGTCAATGTCTAGTTCTTTTAGAAATCGCCACACTGTTTTCCAAAGAGATTGTACTAGTTTGCATTCCCACCAGCAGTGTAGAAGCATTCCTTTTTCTCCGCATCCTTGCCAGCATCTGTTGTTGCTTGTTTTATTTATGATGATCATTACTGGAGTTTGGTTATTTATGTTTCCATATTAATTTCTGTATTGTCATTCCCAGGTCTGAGAAGAATAATATTGGTAATTTAATGGATATTGCATTGAATCTGTAGATTGCCTTGGGTAGGATGTACATCTTAATAATGTTGATTCTTCCTATCCATGAGCATGGAATATTTTTCCATTTGTTTGTGTCTTCTTGGATTTCTTTGAGCAGTGTTTTGTAGTTTTCATTGTAAAGGTCTTTCACTTCTCTGGTTAGGAAGATGCCAAGGTATTTCATTTTTGTGTGTGTGTAGCTATTGTGAATAAGATTGTGCTGTTTATTTGGTTTTCTACCTGTTTGTTTTTCGTGTATAAGAATGCAATTGTCTTTTGCACATTGATTTTGTACCCTGAGACTTTGCCAAAGTTCTATATCAGTGAAAGCAGGTTTTTGACAGATTCTCTTGGGTTTTCGAGGTATAGAATCATATTGTCAACAAAGAGGGATAACAACTTCCTCTTTTTGAATTTGGATACCCCTGATTTCCTTCTTTTGTCTAATTGCTCTAGCTGGGACTTCCACCACAATGCTAAACAAGAGGGGTGAGAGTGGGCAGCCTTGTCTTGTTCCGGTTTTCAGGGGGAAATGTTTCCAATTTCTATCCATTTAGTTGTGGGTTTATTTTAACAGCATCCTTAGGAAAGGAATACAGAAGCACTCAGTCCTATGATGTGACCTCTGCAGTCTTTTCCTTGAGAGTCTGAGGGTGTGATTGTTTAAGCTCATTAGAATCTTTCTGGGTGTGGTGGCTCATGCCTGTAATCCTAGCCCTTTGGGGAGGCAGAGGTGAGAAGACTGTCTGAGTTCGGGGTTTCAAGACCAGCCTAGGCAACTCAGCAAGACCTCATTTCTACAATAAATCAAGAAAAATTAGCCAGGCATGGTGGCGCATGCATGTAGTTTCAGCTACTTGGAAGGCTGAGGTGGAAGGATCGCTGAGCCCAGGAGCCCGAGGCTGTGGTAGCCATGAGCGTGCCACTGCACTCCAGCCTGGGCAACAGACTGAGACTCCAACTTAAAAAACAAAAAGAATCTCAAGGAAGAGGCTGCAGAGGTCACTCTGCAGGACTGAGTTCTTCTGGATCAATTTGCTAGAAAATGAGGCAGCTTAAACACCGGAAGCGTATTTTCTCATAGTTCTTGAGGCTAGATGTCCAAGGTCAAGGAGTTGGCAGTGTTGGTTTCTTTGAGCCTCTTGTTGGCTTGTAGATGTCTGCCTTCTCCCTGTGTGCTCACATTTTCTTCCCTTTGTGTGTTTCTGTGTCCTAATCCCTTTTTAGAAGTACATCAGTCCTGTTGGATTAGGGTCTACCCCAAGGGCCTCATTTTACCTCAATTACCTTTTAAAATACCCTAACTCCAAATAAGGTCACATTCTGAGGTACTAGGGGTTAGCGCTTCAACATACAAAGTTTGAAGAGAACGCAATTCAGCCCATATCAGTCCCCTTGGCTAAGATGGACTGCTGAGGGAATGGACTGTGTTTCATGCATTTTGGTACCCGCAGAGCCACGTGGCCTGAAGTCAAACTTAATTGAATGAATGTGCATTGATTTTTGAAGGGAGGAAAAAAAAATAGACAAATCTATTCTTTGCTTCCGTGCTTGCTGCACACAACCCATAGTCCCAAAGTGAAATCCAGATGACACAGGAAAGCGTGCATGGGAGAGAGTAGGGTAAACAGAAAGAAAAGACAGGCCATATGGGGAAAGGTATGCTGGTGTGCATCAATAGTAGTAATGACATAGGGCTTTTGCTGTTGTTCTTAATGTAATTCTCATAACTGTATTAGAGTTGCAAAATGGAAATTTGCCCTTGTGTGAAGATTGTTGTTTCATAATCAAGACCATGAAGTAATAGAAAGCAAAGGGACTCAAGCCTGTAATCCCAGCATTTTGGGAAGCCGAGGTGAGAGGACTGCCTGAGCCCACAGGTTTGCAACCGGCCTGGGCAACACGGTGAGACCTCATCGCAACAATAAATCAAAAAATGAGATGGGCATGGTAGTGTGCACCTGGAGTTCTGGCTACTTTGAAGGCTGAGGTGGAAAGATTGCCGGAGCCCAGCAGGTTGACGCTGGGGTGGTTGAGAGTGTATACTGCACTTCAGTCTGGGCAATGGCGTGAGACTCCAACTCAAAAAAAAAAAAAAAAGCAAAAGGAGAAGACATGGGATGTGGCACCCGCCTGGGAGCTGCGGTCTTTCTCTGCTGATTCCAAATGGCCCTGGTTGTGCTGCTCAGAGTTGGGTTTTAGCATGTCTCTCTTGCTTTCTTCTGCCCAGCCTGGCGCTGGGTGCCCCAGTCTGGTGTTGGGTGCCCCGGTCCAGTCAGCTGTACAGAGTTGCTGGGTTAGTTGGTGACTATTTCACTCTTAGAACAGCAAACTACTGACTGGGTATGATGGCACTCATGCCTGTAATCCCAGCAGTTTGGGAGGCCGAGGTGGGGGGATTTCTTCAGCCCAGGAGTTCAAGACCAGCCTGGGCAACATTGTCTCTACAAAAAAATCAAATATATTAGCTGAGTGTGGTGGCATACATCTGTAATCCCATCTACTCAGGAGGCTGAGGCAGAAGGATTGCCTGAGTCCATAAGGTCGAGGCTGTGGTGATCAAGTCATTGCGCTTCAGCCTAGATGACAGTGTGAGACCCTGCCAAAAAAGAAAAAAAAGTTTCTTGTGTTCATGCATTTATCTCTGCACATCTCATGCAAACTTTACAGAGTTGCTTTGGTAAGGGGACGCTTTCCCAACAGACGGGCCTGCGGGTACTGATTGGCCAGGCTGTGTCAGTTCTGGTTCCTTGTGGGTGCGGTGCCACAGTGATGTACAGCTTCTTTAGGTGTGGGCAACGTTAGTGATGACTGCAGGTGCCTCAGGGGTCTAGGCTGCAGGAGTTTCTGACAGTGATGGTGGCTGTATAGATTATCATTAGGGAGTAACTTTTAGGAATCTTTCTGTTCTTGTCTTTCTCCCCATGGGTAGTCCTAGCCAAGGAGCTTCCTCTTGGTGTTGCATCTGATACATCTCACAGAAAGCTACGGTGGCACCAGGATCCAGAACATAGGTCCTTGGACAGGCTATGGAGCTAGGTTCCTGGACTTAGGGTCTTGCCAAATGACTGTAGCACCTGGGACTTGGAGGGCAAGTTCATCCCCCAGGTATGAATGGATACAGGCCTCCCACTAAGTGAGGTCTGTTGCTCTGAGGCACAGTGGTTCACACCCAGTAGGCTGGGATATAGCTGTGGTTCTAACCCTTAAGGGCAGGGCTTAGCACGGGTGTGACCCCAAGGAAGGAGAGGGTGATGATTTGGAAGCTTGGGTCCTGAGGAACAGGGCACAGCTGCAATTTGGGACCCAGAACCCACAGGTCCAGTGACAACCTGGGCTCTGGGATATGTGGTACTATGCAGTAGTACCTCTGGACCCTGGGTGGTGGGACATAAGAGGAGCCCAGGCTCCATGGGGCTACGTGGAGCAGCAGCAAGGACCTAGGCATGGCAAGATGCCATTGTGACTTGGAGCAGCACAGCCATGACTCCACTCCCTGGAGAGGCAGGGAGCCTCAGCGGCTTGGGTGGTGGACGATTAGTCCAGTTGCAGGTAGGTGGGGCTCTGTGGCTGCTCGGCATGGAAGATAGGTGGCAGAGCTCAGCCAAGGCTCTGATTCCCTGGGACTTGAGGCATCACATCTGCTTGGGTTTTAAAAGTGTAGCCACACGGGTCAGTGGAGTTTCTGGTTCTCTTAGGGGCGGCTGCCACATCAGTGGTGGAGTTGGGGGGGTGCAACTGCTCTGGTATGCTGGAGGCTCAGAACCCCCAGAGGGTAGAATGCTGTCTCACCTGTGGTGAGGGGTTGGGGAGGATGTGATGAAACTCCAGGGTGCTGAAGGCCTGCGGTGTCTGGGAGGTGGTGTGCCATGGTGCCGGGGGGGTGTTGTGAGAGACGAATTCACCTGTCCAAAATAAAGGTTGGACACAGAGAAGTGTAGTGCAGCAGAAGCTAGATTTTTTTTTTTTTTTTGAGTTGGAGTTTCACTCTGTCGCCCAGACTGAAGTGCAGTGGCTGCTCCCGGCCACCGCAGCCTCGACCTGCTGGACTCCGCGATCTTTCCGCCTCAGCCTTCCGAGTAGCTGGAACTACAGGTGCGCGCTACCACGCCCGGCTAATTTTTTGATTTATTGTAGAGATGAGGTCTCACCAAGTTGCCCAGGCGGGTCTTGAACCCGCGGGCTCAGGCAATCCACTCACCTCAGCCTCCCAAGGCGCGGGATTACAGGCTGAGCCACTGAGCCCGGCTAGAAGCGAGATTTTAATAACGGTCTTGCAAGATTGGGTGTCTGGTGGGCAGGCACATCCAAACAGAAAGAATCAGCACTTTTATCCCTAAAAGGCAGGTCCCTCTCCTGGTTCCTCACTGGAGGAGTACTGCAGAAGTTACAGGCTCTCCCCTTTGAAGCTTCATGACACATTTTCATTGGCTTACAGAATGATTTCATTAGCATGTCCTTTTTGCCGATTGGCTTACAGAATCATTCTGATTGGATCCTGCCAAAATTTAAAAATGAAGCCTGCCAAAGTAAAAAGCCCGTGAAAAGGAAGCACAAAGAAGCAGGAAGTGAGTCAACCAAAGAGAAGCACACAGCATTTCGACACCATCTTGAGAACCCAAGTTAAGCTAGACTCCAATGTGAAAATAAATCACCATTCTTATGTCTCAGTATGAGGGTTCCCGAGGCTCCAGGTCCTCAGTGTAGGGCATCACTTCGCCTCAGCCCTAAGGGGAACGTGCACTTGCAACCAGGGTGTGGGGGATATTGAGGTTCTGCAGTCACTTGACCCTAGGGGGTAGGGTGTAGCAGCAGCTTTGCTGGGTGTTGGTGTGCTACCAGGTGGGCAGATGCAGGGGCGGGCTGAGCCTCAGGGATGGAGGAATGCAGTGGCTGCTCGCTTCCAGAGTGGGGTGCGCTGGAGCGCACCTCCAGTTCCAAGATGGCACAGCACAACTACAGCGCCCGCCATGGTGGTGGTTGGGGGAACAGTGTTAGTTCCTTCTCTGGGAGTAGCTCAGTGTGTGGACTCAGCTGGGCTCTAAGCCTGTGAGGATGGCAGGAGCCTCCAGGAGCAAAGACTTCAGGTGTCTGCAGTGATGATGGGGCTTCTGGGATCCTTTTGCTTGTTTTTCCCTTGCAGGAAGCATTCTCTCCCAGCAGATTCCTGCTGGAGGGATGGAGGTGGCAAAGGTGAGGTGTTTCCTTCCCTTCCCTGGGTAGCCATACTGCGTCTGGGCCCTTCAGGATTTCTGCTGCTTCTTTGCTGTTCTTTTGTGCTATCCTTTAGTTATTTTGGTTACAAATTGTAGTAGTTACTTGTTTTAGGGTGTTTTTTTTTTTTTTTTTTTTTTTTGGTTCAGAGGTGAGGAGAGGGTGAGGAGTTGTTGGTGGGCCATCTTGCTGACATCTTATTCTGAATCCTTTATCCTTTGAAAGTTTTTTCATTCAACCTATCAAGAACCTATCAGGTGCCAGATCCTGGGTTAGGCATCAGGCAGCTAGAAGATTTTCCTTTTTGTAGCATTGTGCTAGCTTTTCCCTTTTGTTGGTTTCCTCCCATCCAGGAGCAGATCTTTGTGAAGTCTAAGCCAATGCTTCTCAACGTTTTCTGTGAATGTGATTCCTCTAGGTTGCTTTCATAAAATATGGGTTCTTTATTCTTTATTCCCAGAGAGTCTGAGTCAAGGGTCTGGTGTGGGGCTTAGAAATCTGAATTTTTAGTACATATTCCCAGAGCTCCTCATGCAATTGGTCCATGGATGAATGCCCTTTGAAAACTACTGCTCTGGGGTTGGAGGTACAGGTGAGGGAGTGGTCCTTACCTCAGCCATATCAGCACATTTGAGGTGGGACCTGCAGGGTGTGTCCATGGGGATGTAGGATGCATGGGTTGGGATGTGAGTTGGGGAAATGAAAGCAGTCTTGGCTGGGTGCAGTGGCTCAAGCCAGTAAACTCAGCACTTTGGGAGGCCGAGGCGAGAGGATTGCCTGAGCCCAGGAGTTCAAGACCAGCTTGGTGATACCTTGTCTCTGCAATAAATCAAAATATAGCTGGGCATGGTAGTACACACCTGTAGTTCTGGATACTTCGAAGGCTGAGGTGGAAGGATTGCTGGAGCTCAGCAGGTTGACACTGGGGTGGCTGTAAGCATGCCACTGTACTCCAGCCTGGGCAATGGCATGAGACTCCGACTCAAAAAAAACAAAAACAAAAACAAAAAAACAAGAAAGCCGTCTCCCTCAGCTGAGTTCTGCCTTCCCTGCCTCTCTTTTCCCCAAGAAGTCTTGGGGTCACACATTCTTCTTTTCTTGGCTTTATTTTATTCTGTGCATCTCAGCCAACCAAACTCAGAATTAAGTTGTTTTCTTTAGTAACAGAATTTGATTTTCAGCTTGTGAAAATATAATCAAGTTGCCTGGCCCTTTGACTTGGGCCTTTACAGCAGCTTTTGATCAGTTTAGACTACCTTGTCAGTGATGAGATTCGAGTTGTATTTGGAATTCTCAGAAAGACTGTTTTTTTTTGTTTGTTTGTTTGTTTTTGCTGCTCTGAGAAGTAATCATTTTCACACCCGTTATTTCCAGCATTGTTTAAAATGTTTGTTGCTGAGGGGAATGGCCTTTGCTTATATGCTGAGATCTTTTGCTGAAACCTGAGACTTCTGTGTTTACAGAATGAGTATTCTAGCTTGGACGGATGCTTATTTTTTTTTATCCGCTTCCTATGTTGAAAACTAAATGGGAAATAAACCCATGAAAACTAATAGGGGACTGCACCACCCATGGCAACTCATTTCGGCATATAAATTTGTTTTCTTTTACCTTCAACGTAAAAATCCTTTGTAAGTCTCCCTTGATAGTATCCAAAATTACATGTCTGCTCTTTTATGCACCAATCACTCCTGAAAATATCCCTGCAATTTCAATGCTATCTGGAACAGTTACTGTCCATATTCTACGTAAAAGACTAATGGTGAAAGAGGTATAAATATTATGGCAATTATTACTATGAGCGTTTATTTTAAGCTGCACAGCCCAAGATTTCTATGGAGATATAAGTACATCAAACTGTATTTTTTATGGTCACATCTAAACTGGGCAATAATAGCCTATCAATAAACTTCAATTACACTCAAGAAAATACTAAAAGTGAACCTCTAGTGATGTTCAATAAAGTCTACAGGCGCATTGGAGTTATATAGAGAAGTGACATCCATCTGGTATTTTTCAGTGACTTCTAGTCAATTACTACATTTCATCCTGTGTAATCCTCTTTTATCTCTAGTTCCTGCTGGTGCAGTAATTCTCACTCTGCTACATCTGTGGCTTGACTGTGAATTTTTATCGCCCAGGAGTCAGTGCGTCCCTTCCTGCCCCGGGATGCTGTGGAACTGTATCTGGTGAAGATTTAATTGCAGTGTGGAGACACATAAGAAATATGTAAAGCGATTGGCAACATCCTAAAAAAAATGGGCATGCTTTGAAATAAAATGTTGCATTTCAGTCAAAGTATAGATTCCATGAGCACTTTGGACCTGGTGTTTGCAATGCTGTTCTTAGAGGGTAAAAAAGTAAACAAAAGAAAACAAAAAACAAGAGGTAAAATCAACCCTGCCTGAGGGTGATGTTTTGGAAAGGAGATTTTGTACAAATTATGGGTATATATTACATCTGAATAAGTGTGTGTATCTGAAAATGTCCATATTTACAAATGTTATATATGTTTTATACTTGTGCATGCATGTTATAAAATATCATCCATATTTTAGGAAGGGTAAATGTATTTTTAAAAATGGGCTTTACTTTTTAGAGCAATTTTAGGTTCACAGCAAAATTGAGAGGAAAGTTCAGGAATTTCCCAGGTACTCCCACCCACCCTTTCCCCCCAGATTTCCCCCACTATCCACATTCCCCACCACAGTAGTTCATTTGATTTGTTGGTTTGTTTTTGTTTTGAGTCGGAGTTTCACTGCCCTCCAGGCTGGAGTGCAGTGGCATGCTCATGGCTACCACAGCCTCGACCTGCTGGGCTCAGGCAGTTCTTCCACCTGTCTTCCAAGTAGCTGGAACCACAAGAATGGGCCATCATACCCGGCTAATTTTTTTTTTTAAATTTATTGTAGAGACGAGGTCTTGCCAAATTGCCCAGGCTTGTCTCGAACCTGTAGGCTCAGGCAGTCCTCTCGCCTCAGCTTCCCAAACTTGGGATTTTAGAAGACAGCCACAGCACCTGGTGGTCCAACTGTTACAAGTAATGATCCTACGCTGACACATCATTATCACCAAAGTCCGTAGTTCACGTTAGGGCCCAATCTTGGTGTTGGACAGTCTACAGGTTTTGACAAACGTATAATACCATGCATCCTCCTTTAATCCATTGTTGTAGTATACAGAAGCGTTTCACCACCCTAAGGTCCTCTGTGCCCCACCTATTCACCTCTCTCCCCTCCCCCTCAAACCTCTGGTAACCATCACTCTTTTCACTGCCTCCATATTTTTGCCTTTTCAAAAATGTCACATAGTTGGAATTATAAGAGCATGTAGCTTTATCAAACTGGCTTCTTTCACTTAGTAATCTGCATTTAAATTTCCTCCATGTCTTTTTGATGGCTTGATACTGGCCATAATTTTAAAAAGAATTAATGAGCAATAAAAATGAATGCCTACATTGTTTAGTTTTTGTAACGCTTATTTTAATAAAATAGAGAGATAGAAATGGCTGGCAAATTGTAAGGCAGATAACTTTTATATATCTTTATACTTTTTATTCCTTTACCTTTGACATAAAAATCCTTTGTAAGTTTATTTTTCCTCCAACTTCATTCCTTTAGGATTGCACCATATTTGTTCACTACCCTCACACTATTCTTCCCCAGCCTCCTGCAAAACCCATTTTTAATTGTACCTGGAAGACATTCATTCCTTCATTCATTCATTTGGTCAGTCAGGCAAGATGGACTGGTGGAAGGTAGGGAGGAAGAGAGGATAGAATTTCAGAGGGCTTGTCTCACCACCTACTGTTTTCTGTCCTCACCATGTGTAAATTTTCTCTTGATGTAGACACCATGCAGCTGCCTTGGTTGATTTGCCTTATTTTTAAATCTTCATGGGACCCACCTTCCAGGTGCCAGATGTGTACCTATAAAGCCTAAAGTCCCCAAAAGTGTGATGAGACTGACCGTATCTCCTATAATGACAGGAATAAAGAGAAACTATTCTGTTCCATTGATGACTCTCATCATTGTAGCTACTACATGCTGCTCCCCCTAGATTTCTGAGTGGGGGGAGGTACTCCAGGGCTTATTTGGAGAGTTCCTGGGTGCTCCTGCCCCACCATGGTGGGAGGTGCAGGCCTTGAATTATGGGTCTCTGCTACCTCTTTCACAGACCTGGCCCTGGCTGCTGCCACCTGGGGCTGTAGTTCTGAAGCACTTTCTCTGATGGTGCCAAGGTCCTCACATCCTAGGGATTTGTGCTGTGTCTTTCTCTGCTCAGACCCACATGAGACAATATTGTGCCACTCTCTATGTCAGGGCAGGCAAACTGCTATAGTGAACAACATCAGAGTTTCAGAATCTTAACACATTACTCACACCAGTGTCCGATGCAGGGTGGCAGTGGGACTCTGCTCCACACAGTACTTCAGGGATCCAAGTTCTTTAGATTTAGTGCCTCTTCCATGTCCTAGGCCCTTGGATCTCTTGAGTGGATCACTGTACTCACTCCATGTGGGGAGAGGGAGAATGGAGGAGTCCATGAAAGTTTTGATAGACTGAGCTTAGAAGTGGGAAACTTTACTTTAACCTAGGGTGACCAGTATTTTTGAAATGTCTGTGATATTTTAAAAAATGACTTTTTATTGCTATCTACATATACTCAAGTACAGTTAGTTCTTCCTTTAGTCTCTTTAAAGGTCATCAAACAGTTCTGGAGAAATGGCACATAAATATCTGTTTTATTGAAATCCTTTTCTCTCTTCTCATCCTTGATGTTTTTCCCAATTAGACAAGGACATTCCTCTTGTTCCATTCTTTAAAAAGATGATTTTATGGAGAGTCAACATTTTAACATCTTTTTAATGGATGGCAACAATGATAATGATTTTGTAGGACATGTTTTAGAAAGTGATCTCCTTCCACTTCGACAAAACAAAAAATCTCACATGAGGTGTTTTTGCACATTTTGAATAAATTGAAAAGTGACCAAGAAAAATTTTCTTGGGAGAGCTTCAACATCACAGGTAAGCAAATCCCACCTCTTTTCGGCAGTGTCCTGTACTAGGTGTGCAGGACATTTAGCAGTAAGATCTTTTCTTTGCTAAGTAGTTTATAGATTGAATGGAATTTGCCAACATTTACATTTGCATTGTCGTCTAAATATGTAGACAGATGAGCAAAGTCTCGTTTGTATTTGGGCATGATATATCAACAATCTTCTGTTTTATTTTATATCTCCCGCAGTTACATTAAAATCGTCAAAGAAATCAAGAAGTTGGTTTTATTATTCTTTTCTTTCTTTCTTTCTTTCTTTTTTTTTTGAGTCAGAGTCTCACTTTGTTGCCCAGGCTGGAGTACAGTGGAACGCTGCTCATGGCCACCGCAGCCTTGACCTGCTAGGTTCAGGTGATCCTTCTACCTCAGCCTTCCAAGTAGGTGGAACTACAGGCTTGCACCACCATGCCCAGCTAATTTTTTGATTTATTGTAGGGATGAGAGCTCACCATGTTGCCCAGGCTGGTCTCGAACCCACGGGCTCAGGCCGTCCTCTCGCCTCAGTCTCTTAAAGTGCTGGGATTATAGGTGTGAGCCACCATGCCCAGCCTAAGAAGTTGATTTTAAACTCAATTTTTAAGTCAAAGTATCCGAGCTCTGAGAAGATATTTTTGTTTTTCTATGATTCCACATATTTTTACTGTAGAAAATATGATCCCTGTAATCCTAGCACTTTGGGAGGCCGAGGCAAGTGGATTGCCTGAGCCTGCGGGCTTGTGATCAGCCTGGGCAACTTGGTGAGACCGCGTTTCAAAAATTAGCCGGGTGTGGTAGAGCATGCTTGTAGTTCTGGCTACTTGGAAGTCTGAGGCAGAAGGATCGCCTAAGCCCAGCAAGTTGATGCTGGGGTGGCTGTGAGTGTGCCACTGCACTCCAGCCTGGGCAACGGAGTGAGACTCAACTTAAAAAAAAAAAGAAAAACGAAAATATGGTCCAGGTATAGTGGCTTATGCCTGTAATCCCAGCACTTTGTGAGGGCAAAGCCGGAGGATCACTTGAGGCCAGGAGTTTAAGACCAGTCTGAGCAACATAGTGAGACTGTCTCTGACAGAAAAAAAAAGAAAAAAGAAAATGTGACTGCTGGTAAGATCTGACAGAATCAGTTTCACATTCTAAGAGGTCAAAACATTTGTTTTCAAAACTCTCCTCTTTGTTAATCTACAGACTGTTTTCATTGCAACTCTGAACCAGGAAATTTGACTGGATTCAGTTTCACAGAGTGATCAAGGAAACTATGCTATGATATGTGTTCATTTCTGTGGTATTCCCAGGCTGGTTTAGTGGCTACAATTTTTGATGGAACATTGGAGTCTTGTCTGTCTCATTCTAAACTTGTGAGATTCCATCTCCAAATAAGTTTTCCTGCCCTCTAGACCACCAAGTCCAATCACAAATCCTTCTCTACAGAACATTGCACTCTCTTTTTGGTTATTTGTCTGCTAATCCAGTTGTACTTATGCTTCCAAGTGGCATTAAAATAGCACAATTATTTAGCTTTTTTCAGTGACGTCTGGGTCATGCTGGTGTTGGCAATGTAAACATCCTCATTTTCATTATCTGAACTCTTAGAAAACATGCACAACAATGGGACTAGTTAATTCAAGTCCTAATCACAGAATCCACATTGTTAAATATTAAAATAGTACCATTTTGATAAAAGACACAACGGGTAATCAACAGGCAAAATAGGACTGAAGGGCTACAATTACAACATGCGCGAATTGCAAACTTGAGTCATGTCACTCAGAATGAAACAAAGATAGATAGCTCATTCCCGTGAACCACAAATGAGTCTGTCAAATCAGTGGTTAGGGAAAAACAACGACAGCAGCTATAGAAAGCTGATAGTCTTTGCCATATCCGTTTAACACTAAAAACAGTGTTACTTTCAGCTTCTATTTTTGGGGGGCCTACCATATAGTTTGTGCTTCTCTCCCCAAACTTTTGCACTCATTGCTAAAAAGCAGAAATCGTTGTGTAGTGGAGAGAAATTTTCTGGAAATGAGACTTTCAATGACAAAGAAGGAAATTCCTGGGTATACCAGGGTGGTAACTTATCCGATTAGCCACTCATGTTCTGGTAGCCAAACTTGGTCACATGAATTCAACTACAAGTGAGTCTCACTAGCTGAGTGCTCAGGAAAAAAAGCAAATGTGTTTAGTAAGCACCTAGCAGACTGCTTTATCTGCTTTTTGCTTGACAAATTCCTCTTTATTTTTAAAATCTTATTTCACATGTCACATCTTTCCTGAGGATCCAAGCTTGCACAGTCTGAGCCTTCTCATCCTATGATAGCTGCTCTGTCATAATGCACATCGGTCCTTCTCCTCCTCCCTTCCCCCTCCCTCTTCCTTCCATCTTTTCTTTCCTCCTTCATTTTTTCCTTCCTCTTTTCTTTCCAAAACTATTTATTGTGCATTCACTTTGGGCCAGATTCACTGCCAGCTACCTGCTAAGTAAGACTCTGTTTGGTTTGTCTTTACAAGAAACGGACAGATCATCTTTCTTTCTTTTTTTTTTTTTTTGAGTTGGAAGTCTCACTCTGTCACCCAGATGGGAGTGCAGTGGCACGCTCCTGGCCACTGCAGCCTCGACCTACCGGGCTCTGGCGATCCTTCCACCTCAGCCTTCCAAGCACATCCGGCTAATTTTCTGATTTATTGTAGAGATGACGTCTTGCCAAGTTGCCCAGGCGGTCTCGAACCCGTGGGCTCAGGCAATCCACTTACCTCAACCTCCCAAAGCACGGGATTACAGGCTGAGCCACCGAGCCTGGCTCAGATCATCTTTCAAAGTGGTTGTACCACTTTGAATTTCCACCAGCAATGAGTGAGAGTTCCTGTTGTTCCACATCCTCTCCAGCATTTGGTGTTATCAGTTTTCTGAGATATTAGCCTTTCTACTAAACGTATAGCAGTATCCTCAAGACTCTAATCATTTTTGTTGTCTCAGTGACTTACACAGAGAATGCCATTGTTGGAATAAATCAGCGAATAACTAAATAGAGTGAGAAAAAAAAAAAGGAATTTGACTACTTACGTCTTTGAGGTTCCTCTGTTACTAAAGTGGAATACATTTGGACAGGGTGTACATTTGAAAAGTGATTGCAAGCGCAAATGCCTTACAGAAGGAAATAGATTGTGTAAGGACAATAGGACATGGTAGGGACTATGGCGATATGAAGACCCCAAGAGAATCAATGAACTCAGTTTTGCCAGATTTTCCAAAATTTTAGGTTGAATCATAAAAGTAAATTTATAGGAAATCTCTTAATTTGTAAATGCTAGTAATCAATTAAAACTTTAAAACATTGTGTGAGATAGATAATACCTATTTGTAGGCTAGATTGAATCAGTGGGCTGTTGGTTTTTGATCTATGTGTTTCTTAAACTCTTGTGGTGTGTCATCCAAGCAATGCATCTAAATTTTAGTCATTATTTGATTATTATTTCTTATCTGAGATTATTTTGGTTATTTGAGATAATACAAATGAGTTTGGGATGTTGGGGATGGAACTAAGAGAAGAGGGAAACCAAGATCTCTGCATTTGAAGGTATGCTGGAAAATGTGGCCTATGCCCATTTAAATGCTTACTTTAGGGAACAGGATTTATGGTTGTTTATTGAGACCTTTGTAAGTGTTAGAACCTGAGTTAAGAAGTCATCTGGATCAATCAGCTTCATCTCGGAATGATGAAGATGTAATATAAGCTCAGCCTTTTTGAGTGTTGAGAATCTTTCTTTTTCCATAGTGGGGTTTTGAGAGGAAAAAGAATCAGGCAGGTCACCGAAGTAGGGCCAGTCATTTCAATTACCTTTTAAGTTTCTTGTCTTCCTCCACTTTTTTTTCCCCTAGTAATGTATCAATGTGTTCATAATTTATGGAGTGAGAGGAAATTATATATCACATGCAACAATCTGGTAAATATTTATGAATTTACTGCTTTTTAATATGAGAGTGCAAAAATAGCTCCTGATTGTGAAATTAGCAATTACTGGAGAAGAAGACAAGAAATGCACAGTTCTGAAAAAGTTTTTTGTTTCTATATAGAAATGTTCCTGTTAAACTGTCTCTCCCTTTTTTGACATGCTTGAGTCCTCTTGTTCCACTATTTGTCTATTAAACCCCCAAGCTGTGCTACAACAGAAGCCTATACTCCCTACTCAGGGATAACAGAATACACAGTGAAATGGTTTCTACATCTACATAGAATGGACAATAAGCAAACAAAATAAAATAAAACAAAGCAAAA
>CAUYQG010176203.1:0-40693 GCA_963574415.1 Tarsius wallacei | reverse complement strand
TAAATTACAACCTTTGATAAGAGGTTCCTGAAAGTCCTGTTACAAAGGGCATACATACCTGGATGGGACAAATTTGTGGTCATTTTTGCCTTGTGACTCTTGCCACATACTGTAAATCATGACTGCAAATTTAGGACAAATAAAACAAGAAAAGTGAAAAAAATACAATTATATATATATATAGCCTGTTCTAATTATTGTATTTTTTTCACTTTTCTTGTTTATATGTGTATATATATATGTGTGTGTGTATATATATATGTGTGTGTATATATATATATACACACACACAGTATAGTACTTGCTATACTGTATTTTTATTTGTATATTTTTCTTGTATTGTAATTTTGTATTTTTTTCTTTGAATATTTTCAATTTGTGGTTGGTTTAATTATGAATGTGGAACCTGTGAGTATGAAGAATCTGGGCAACTTGGCGAGAACTCATCTCTACAGTAAATCAAACAATTAGCTGGGCATGGGGTGGTGCGTGCCTGTAGTTCCAGTTACTTGGAAGACTGAGGTGGAAGGATTGCCTGAACCCAGCAGATCCAGGCTGCCGTGGTGGTGAGCGAACCACTGCATTCCAGCCTGGGTGACAGAGTGAGACTCCAACTCAAAAAAAAAAAAAAAAAAAAGAAAAGAAAATATGTTAAGATACATCGAGGTTAACACAATAAAATTTATGATATAGTTAGTTGGATTTTAAGAGATAGATATTAGATAATAAAAGTTAGAAGCAATATTTCAAAAGGTAATGACCAAGAATTTTTTAGAATGGCTTAAACATCCAATAGTCAATGGATCCCTAACAAGAAAATAAGACTCTAAAATAAAATAAAACTCTTTATAGACAAATTGCTAGGCCTTTAAGTGTTACACACAGATCTTGAAAGAAGTTAGAGAGCAAAATGCAGATTATCTACAAAAAGATGATACAACAATCAGATTTTCTACTAGTTTTTTAACAGCAAAAATAAAAGGTAGAAAACATTTTATTGTGAAGACCTAGAATAATTGCCACCATATATTAACAAAAAACATTCAGAGTACACTCTCAAAAAAAAAAAAAAAAGGAAAGCTTATTTCTAATGAACTATCATAAGAGAAAATCCTAATGGGTATATTTGAGAGGAAATAAAAATTACCTGAGATTGAAATTTTAAACAAGAAGAAATAGTATGGAAATAATTTACAATTTTGTGAGCACAGTTAAACAAACATCAAGACAATACATATGATGTTTTATTTGAATAAAAATACTAAAATAAAATAATTTAGGAGAATTTATCAAAATAGGATATTTTATATTTCTTGCACTTTATTGCAGTACACTAATAATGATTAGGTTTAGGATTTGTTATCTAAAGTGAAAAAAATACAGTGGAGATTATAACTTCAAAACCATATGAAAAAGAATGCAATGAAAAAAGCTTAGATAAAAGAAACACAAAAGAGGAAAATGAATAGTAAGAAAATAAGAAAAAAACAAAAAAAGAAAAGAAAATACAAAAAAATGAGGCAAAATAGGGACAAAATACTCTTCTAAAATACATTTGAACTTATTAATCAAGATTAACAAATTTATCTTGTTCTTTATTTGTTGGCATAAATAGAAAATAAAAACACAGTTCTCATTCTAGATTAATAGATATACCTAAATCATAACAAAATAAAGAATATTAAAGTAAAGATATATAAATATATATGACTAATATACCTATAGGGAAGTCAGGATATCTGTTTGTATCAGATGAAATATACTGAAGTTTCAAAGTAAAACCAGATATAAAAAGAGTTACTATAGTAATAGAAGCTTGAATTTATCAGGAAGATGTAATAGTCTTAGTTTTGTAATCAATTAGTCTTATAGCCTGTAAAAATAGAATATTTGACACAACTGTGTATTAGTCTGGGTTCTTCAGAGAAAACAGAACTAATAGAATGTATATTTTGTGAGTGATATATTGAAGCTGAGAAGTACCCAAATCGGCAATTAACAATGAGCACTTATATATTCTGATACACAATTTAGCATTTTATATGTGCCATATTATTTTATATTTTTTCCTATTTCAATATATATATCTAGTTCATTGGTTCTCAAACGGGTGATTTCAGCAATGTCTGGAATCAGTTTTGGTTGTCACAACTGATAGAAGGGGTACTAGAGATCTCTAGTGGGTAGAGGACAGAAACACTGCTCCACATCCTCAATGCGCAATACACTTTGCCACCATCAATGAAAAAATAATTATTTGGCCCAAAATGTTCATAGTGCCAACTTTGGGAAACTCTGGTAAGATAGATAGATAGATAGATAGATAGATAGATAGATAGATAGATAGATAGACAGGTGAGAGAAATAGAAATATTAATAAATGCAAAGAAAAAATTAGGTAGAGTTACATATATAGATACGTATTTGTATGTTATATTAAATTAAATTAACTTGTAGATAATCAGATGCTTAGCCTTTACTCCATGTCCTAAGCATTAGGAAAATATTCTTTACCAATGCAGTAATAAAATAATAATATCACCCTAAGAATATAAAAATTATTTCCCTAATATAATCAAATATTCAGTTTATATTCACATTTCCTCAATTTTCTTCTAAATGTATTTCATGCCAGTATTTTTTCACTAAAATCAAACAGATTTTATGCCTATATTTTGTTGCTAATCTGAAATAATTTTCATTTGGTACCCTCTTACCAGTAAGTATGGCCACAAAAATTCCACTCACTCTAAGAAATTTTTTGTGATGGGCTCTTAATCAGGAAGTATTTGTGACCACAGAAGAAGCTATGCCACTAGTAAATAAGAAAACCTTCTTCCTTAAGATGAAGGGTACACTGAAAAGAACTACTTATGCATTTCAGGTAGAAATTTAGTGAGCATTCTAGCCCCATGTTTCTCAAGTGAGAAAGTCCTTTTCTCGCCGACTAGATACTTCTTACATCATTAAAACAAAAGTATGTTTCTGTGTGATCTCTGCTCTGTGAAAGTCATGGCTGCAAATGGCCTTAGGTTTTTCCACATTTCCACCAGTAACCTAATTTATTTAAACTGGTGGTGCAACTATACAATGTTTGGTAGGAAAAAAAAAAAAAAAACTCAGGAAATTATGCTCCTGAGTCACAGTCATAACCAAAGCAGCCCATTCAAAATAAATCCACTTAAATAGCAATCCCATATATGATATCATGTTGCATCAATACTAACTACTTTAGTTGGTAACGTTTATTGACAAATACATTGGTTTATGAATTCTCAATTACTGAAAAAAATAACAAATCACTGCATGTCTAATCTAGTTCCTAAAAATTATTCCAAATGATAATAAGGACAAAAAATCAGTATGATTATAGTAGTGTAGCAAAAAAATACAAAAGTGTGTTCACATTATTCACTTTCTACTATTTATTGCTTGCACATCACTAACTCTTTTTTTCTATTCATGTTACGTTTTATACATTGACTTTATGCCCTGTCACAAATTTAATATGTTCATATATGGGTCCTGTGATGTTTTCTACAATTTTATTTGCCTTATTTTTTTTTAAAGTTTTCTTTATAACTTGTTTTCACTAAGTGATATCAGAGATAGAATTTTCCAGTTTACAGTAAAGATGCCTAACTAATATATCCACAGGACTCACAGTAATCACTGGTCTTTGGTTACTAGATGTATGTAATCATATTCATGGCTACAATCTTCTAGAGAACGTTTTCAATACACCAGATGCTGTCTAGTAATTCATCCAAATGGATTTCCTAGTCTCATAGTAAAATCACAAAATAGTCAAACCTACATTTTGTTTCCTTTTTGACAACGTCAACTTCAAACACACAAGTAAACAGACAACTTTTTCTTCTTCTCAGGAAATGTAGCTCTGTGTGACATGCTAAGGCAATAGGTCCCCTTTTTCAGATTAAGAAGCTGATGGGAATTCTTTTACTGTGTTTGTTTCTTTGTATTGACCATTGTTTTGTTGCTTTGCACTGAGTAAAGCTTATGATTTCCAGTACTGACATACTATATTTATTTGTCATAAAATAATTTTTTATTTTTCATACTGCAATACAATTTAACCATTTAGTGTAATATATTTGATGCAGTAGATTTTGCATATTCCTCTAGGTGACATTTGCTTTTTAATTTTGCATGCATACATAAACCTTTATATACATATAAAGGATGATGATAGCTTTTCTTTACCTATATCATACAATTCATCTTAAACTTTTAATTACTTATTTGATTTATAAATTTATAGCAATAGTTTTAAATTATTACTTTCTAATTTACCAAATTGTAGTGCTGTAAGAGTATGGCATCCAACATAGAATAAGTGAAAAGTATTAAGGTAGTGAGAGGGCACTTTTTAATTTGATTTTTATCTTTAGTTTTTTTCAGAGATGCCATCCCTGAATGAAGTGCTTCTCAACCCTTTTTAATTATTCCTCCAAGAAACTGCCCTTAAAAAATACTTCTTACTAACTACACCCGTTTACTCCCATCCATGAATACTATTTATGCTGCATATGCTGAATATGTACTGTGACCCTTTTGTAGGGTACAAACACCTATAATATTAAAGATTTTCCACCATTCCAAACCAATTTTCACCTGCTTCTGGCTAATATTCACCACCATTGCAAAAGCATGCCTGAGATAAAGAGGTCTAATTTTGATCCTAAAATGATCTCTGCAAGGGCCTTTTCAAGATTTTCATGGAAGATGACTTCTATGCTCTAGACATTCCCACTAATCCTCTTCTTCAGTGTCTTCTCCTAACAATTTTCGTAAGTTTTTTTCACTAGAGTTGACCAAATGCTTAAAATGACAATAAGTTATCCTACTTCGCTATATTCTGTCATGGTCCGTGCGGTTGTTTTGAGGGTCTCGAGAGAGGGTGACGAGAGATTAAGAAAGACACAGTCACAAAGACAAAGAAAAGCTGGGGCTTTCTTTCTTCTGATGGAGAAGTGACCCCAAACTAGCTCAGCATGTTTATTTTATAATCAAGCACAAGCGAAGTTGGAAGGGATTCCAGGTCTGTGAGGGAGCCACAACAGAATTATGTTGTTACCTAAAAGGCGAGCTGTTCTGTGGTTATCTTCTTGTAGCTAAGGCTTTATTATAGTTAAGACTTTATCTGTACTATGTGCACCCGAATGTGTGGGTATCAAAGACACAGTTTCATGTAGCAGGCTGCATCCCTCACAGCCTGCCTTTGGCTAGAATACAGAGCTTTCAAGTGAGACTGTTGATTACGAACTTGGGGTACTCAAGGTCTGCTACAGTGACAGTGTTCGTCTGTTCCCCACATCACATCTGCTCCCAACAATATTCCAAGGTCCCCATATTTTAGGAAGAGTCTACTGAAGATATAATGTGATAACTAAAAGTTGCAACAAACACATATTCTTAATTGACACATCTTGGGGGAAGAAGAACATATAGGTACGTTGCTTTTTATTTTAGAAAATAATGATTTTATTATTATACAGTTTGGTTTTCTATTCATGCATGTACCTTACCAATATTTCTGTCAACGTCAAGTTTTACACATACTAATTTATAATAGTAAATCATAAGTATAGTAATTTTTGATCTGTAATATATGTTTCTAGTCACATTTCCCAAATTCATTTATAAAATTTGACAGTGTAGAGAAGTATGGGGTTTCTTTCACTTAAATATAATTAAGGTAATCAATCTATTTCTTTGGAACTACTTTGTTATTCATTATATTTTTAATTCTCATTTCTAAATAAGACATGTATTTATCTATGTTCTATTTTACATAGTCTTAAATTTTTGCACTTTTGAAGATTTAATCTGGTTGAATATTATTTTGGTTTATGATGTAACTGTGGGAACATCTAATTTAATGGTCTGTGGTATTTAGGACAATAGTGGGAGGATAAAGCAAGACAAAATGTCTTGTGATACCATACAGGATTTCACTTTTAAAAATGTATGGAACCGTTAACAAAAATATTTTTTTTGAGAAATCATTCTACTTTACATTTATTTATGTTTATTCATTCATACATCTTTACATTTATTTATTCAGCAAATACTTATCCATTACTTATTGTGGGTAGAGATACAGACTTGAGTTAAATGTAATCCTGTCAAAGTGTACATAACTTAGTTGGAGGGTAGAGATGTGTACAGTTGATGGCAGTACAACCTGCTAGTTATTTTGCACAGTACACAGTCCAAGGAGTATTGCAATATAAAATCTGTAGCTTAGATTTTACAAAATTCTGATTGTGACTTTTTTGTGACAATAAAAAATTACCTCAATATTTACATAAATAACATTTTCCATATAAAGTATTAAATAACCAATTAATTGCAATTGTAAAAATACCACAGGCCTTTTCTCTCACCCATGCCAACTCTTCCATGTTTCCCTTTCGTTTCTCTCTTCTTAGTCTAATAAACTTTGTTTTAAAACTTTATTAAAAATCACAATAGGCATGTTAAAGACAGTTCTGTTTGTTTTACTTCCTGTAAAAAGCACCTCAAGTATAATCTGACTTTAATAATATATGTACATGTCCTTAAATCTGCCTGTATAATGACTGGCATGAATTTAGTTTTTTGGGAACATAACATCTCTTAATTTTAGTCATATGTATTTCCAATCATCTTCAGTACTCTTAATTTTACTTTATTTTGCTAAGCATTTAAATCATTAAATATTTCTAGATATAAGAAACATTTAACCCTGAAAAGCAAAACATTTTTTGTTTAACAAGAACTGGATTTGGCATATACTTTTTGAAACAAAACAAAAGAAAAAAATGAGCCGAGCTCGGTGGCTCAGCCTGTAATCCCGCGCCTTGGGAGGCTGACGTGAGTGGATTGCCTGAGCCCGCGGGTTCGAGACCCGCCTGGGTAACCTGGCAAGACCTCATCTCTACAATAAATCAGAAACTAGGCGGGCGTGGTAGCGCGCACCTGTAGTTCCGGCTACTCGGAAGGCTGAGGCAGAAGGATCGCAGGAGCCCAGCAGGTCGAGGCTGAGGTGGCCGGGAGCGGTCGCTGCACTCCGGTCTGGGCGATCGAGTGGGACTCCAACTCAAAAAAAAAAAAAAGAAAAAAATGAGGAAAAACATATCAATAGACATATAATGTGAATATTTTCAACCAGGGGAAATATTAGGAAAAATTTTTGTTGGCAAGAATTAAAGAAATGTCCTCTAATACCTTTTATATTATAGAAAGTTTTGCTCTTATTACAAAAACAGTAGACAGATTGTTTCACTTTTGGGCTTTTGTATTTAAAAGGGATTTACTTTTCAAATATAATTTGATGTAAGATTGAAATTAAAAGTGGGGATGAGGATCACTTATGTCAGTAATAGTTTGACATACTTTTATATGTCAGCAGATTTTGCAGACTAGATAGCAGATTTTACTAAAAGTTTTACATAAACTAGAATCCAAGAGCATAGAAGTTTTACATAAACTAGAATCCAGGAGCATAGATTAATTTTGTTATTTATGCTACCGATTTAAGTTTTGGGCATGTAATCTCATTGAATCTCAGTTACTCCATTATTTAGTAGCACTTTCTATTTACCTCCTGCTGTGAAAATTAATGAGATTAAATCATTTCCTAAAACTTTATAAAGAAGAGACATTTTATAATCCACTGCTACACTACTTAGAAAAATGAAAGTATTGACAGATATACCATGAAAGGAAGCAAAATACTAACTTGAGACAAGGTCATGGCCAGAGTGAAATAAAGAACCCACCTGAGGAAACCAGCATCCAAATCAAGAAACCAAGTATTATCAACAGGACAATATTGTCACCATTCTCTGTGCTGTCAGTGCTTGCCATCTCCAAAATGATACTCTCCTGTCATTTGCAAAGTAGATTAGTCTGAACTACTTTAAGATTTTATACAAATGAAATCTTCCATTATGTTCTCCTGTGGGTCATGCAGTTATTGATCATTTATTCTCATCACTGGATAATATTCCCTGGTGTGAATAGCTAATTTGTTTATCTATTATATTGATGATGGACATTTGTTTATTTTCTTTGAAGGCCTGTTAAATGTAGAGATGCTATGATTATTTTGCTATATATCTTTTGGTAAACATATTTCTGTTGGAAATATCTCTAGGAATGAAGTTATTGGATCATATTACTTGCAATGCTCAGCTTCAGTAAAGAATGCCTTGCAATTTTCTAAATGACTTTACCAGCTTGTATTCACTGACAGTGAAAGAGGATTCTAGTTGCTCGTCATTCTTGGCGACATTTGACATTTTCCCATCATCAGTGTTTGTCATCTTACTGCTTTCTTTTCCCTTTTAGAACTTTTGTTTACCAGAAATATTTCATATTGTCTTGTATAATTCCTCTACCATGAATGTAAACTCCACAAAAAGTCACTTTTTCCATTGAGTTAAATTCAATACATGGCTTTTTGAAAAGTGCCTTACATATGATATATACTTGAAGAATAGCTATTGACTGAATAAGTAAATATACATTCGTTTATTTGTGTAGATACAGAAAGATTGGAAGGTTTAACACGCTATCTGTCTTAAATGATCTTATCTATTAATCTTCCTTTGGCTAGTCTCTAGAATATGAAAAAAATAAACATATATGTCATGAATCTTACTTACAGTTAGAATGTTACTTAAAATTAGTACTTCACACATATTAGACTGTCTCATAGCAAGTTCCTAAGAACATTGGGAAAAAAGTCAACATATTTGGATGGATCACTTGAAATAAAACTAACACGTTCAAACTAAAAATATTGAATATAATTTAAATCTAGAAAAAAATTCAAAATATCATGAAAAAATTGGCTAGCTTTAAAGTGTATATTTGCATTTTTAGAAAGATATTTTTACATAAAGTTTATTATTATGTTCTTTTATTTTTTAAAAAATAGTACTCTTTTCTGCCCTGTTATACCTCTGCTGAAGTTATAGCATAGACTTATGGAATTATAGATATTGAGTTATACTTGTCAAGATCTTGATTTTTACAGTGATTATCCTGTCTGTTACCTCTGGAAGCCATTATTCCAAAGTTTGACAGTTAGAGTGACCCAGAATCTTAACATAACCTAGCTCTGTTGTCATTTCTTAGAATTTTGCATGCTGAGAAATAAGGCAACTACTTCTATGAAAATCTCAAATGCTGTTATCTGTTGGCTGTTTGTATGTCTTCTTTTGAGAAGTGCATATTCATATCTTTTGCCCACTTTTTGATAGGGCTATTTGTTTTTGTTTTTCAACATGTTTGAGTACGTTGCATTAGGTTGGTGCAAAAATGATTGCGGTTTTGGATTGTGAACTTTAAGTCATTATAGCAAGGCTCAACCACATCTTGATTAATCAAAATCAGAACCATTACAATCAACACATTGTTGCCAATGACCAATAAGTTTGTTTATTTCTGTAGTTTAAAAATCTGTATTTCAAGATTTGATGAACTCTTGGAAGGCATGTTCTGCATCATGCTGGTTGTGGAAGTGTTTTCCCAGCAAAAAGTAATTGAGATGCTTGAAGAAGTGACAGTTGGTTGGTAAGAGGTCAGGTGAATATGGCAGATAAGGCAAAATTTTGTGGTCCAATTTGTTCAACTTTTGAAGCATGTGCGACTTGTAGTTGAGCATTGTCATAAAGAATTGGACCCTTTCTGTTGACCAATTCCAGCTGCAGGCATTGCAGTTTTCAGTGCATCTCAATGATCTGCTGAGCATACTTCTCAGATGTAATGGTTTCAGAAATCTGTAGTGAATCAGACCAGCAGCAGACCACCAAACAGTGACCAAGACCTTTTTTGGCTGCAAGTTTGGTTTTGGGACGTGCTTTCGAATTTCTTGGTCCAACCACTGAGGTGGTTGTTGTATAAAATTCAATTTTCATCGCATGTCACAATCTGATTGAGAAATGGCTCATTGTTTTTAAGTAGAAGAGAAGACAAAACTTCAAAATGATGAATTTTTTGATTTTAGGTCAGTTCATGAGGCAAACACTTATTGAATTTTTTCACCTTTCCAATTTGCTTCAAATGCTGAACAATCATAGAATGGTCAATGTTGAGCTCTTGGGCAACTTCTTGTGTAGTGGTAAGAGGATCAATTTCAACGATTGCTCTCAATTAGTTGTTGTCAACTTCCAATGGCTGGCCACTACACTCCTCATTTTAAAGGCTCTAATCTCCTTTGCAAAACTTCTTGAGCCACCACTGCACTGTACATTCATTGGCAGTTCCTGGACCAAATGCATTTCTGATGTTGCAGTTGTCTCTGCTGCTTTATGGCCCATTTTGAACTCAGATAAGAAAATCACTCAAATTTTCTTTTTTCTCTAACATCAACTCCATAGTCTAAATAAATGTAAAATAAGCAGCAAGTAATAAGTCATTAGAAAAAAATCAAGTGAGAAATGTTCATTAAAATGATGTATAACATAACCACATATATTAAGAATGCATTCCAATATTAAATGGCAAATTTCAACTTGCAAAAACTGCAATTACATTTGACAACACTATAGATCCTGAATGTTAGACCTGTGTCAGATAAATAGTTGGCAAATATTTTTTCTCCTTCTGTGAGCTGTCTCCCTGCTCTCTTGATGATTCATTTTGCTTTACAGAAGCTTTCAGTTTGATGATGTTCCACTCGCCTATCTTATCTCTTATGGCATGGACATTTGGAGTTTTGATCAGGAATTGGTTGCTTATTCCAATTTCCATAAGGGTGTCTCCTGTGTTTTCTAAGATTCTTATAATTTGAGGTTTACATTTGGGTTTTTGATTCATTTAGAATTGATTTTTGTGTATGGTGATAGGTAGGCATCCTGTTTCAATCTTCTGCATGTGGTCAGCCAGTTAGACCAGCACCATTTACTGAATAAATTCTCCTCTCCCCAGTGGTTGTTGGTGGAAGTTTGTCAAAGATGAACAGGTTGAGAAATTGAGGTTTTGCTTCTGGAAGCCCTATTCTATTCTATTGGTCTGTATGCTTGTTCTTGTACCAATACCAGGCTGTTTTGATGACTGTTGTCTTATAGCAATGTTTAAAGTCTGGAAATGTGATACCTCCCTCTTTGTTTCTTTTATTTAGTATTGTTTTGGCTATTTTTGGTCATTTATGTTTCCATATGAATTTCTGTATTGTCATTTCCAGGTCTGAGAACAATGATGTTGGTAATTTAACGTGTATTGTGTTGAATCTGTAGGTTGCCTTTGGTACAATGGACATCTTAACAATGTTGATTCTTTCAATTCATGAGCATGGAATATTTTTCCATTTGCTTATGTCTTCTTTGATTTCCTTGAGCAGTGTTTTTAGCCTCACTAATCATCAAAGAAATGCAAATTAAACTCCAGAGATATCACCAAACTCCAGTCAGTTTGACCATCATCAATAACTCAAAAAACAACAGATGCTGGAGAGGATGCAGGGAACAGGGAATGCTTCTACACTGATGGTGGAAGTGTAAACTAGTACAAACTCTGTGGAAAACAGTGTGGCAATTCCTAAAAGATCTAAATTTTGACCTTCCATACAACCCAGCAACCCCCCTTCTGGGAATATACCTGGAGGAATTAATATCATTCTATAAAAAAAAATACCTGTACACACATTTTGATTGCAGCATTATTCTCAATAGCAAAAACATGGAACCAACTGTGCTTCATATAGAAAATGTACTGGATTAAAAAAATGTCATACATATACACTATGGAATACAACACAGCCATAAAGAAGGAAAAAATTATGGACTTTGCAGCAACTTGGTTGGATTTAGAGTCTATAATACTGAGTGATCTATCAAGAAACAAAGAACTGAGTACTACATATTCTCACTCATAAGCAGTCCCTGAACGGTTATCATTATACTATAAGAAAGGGATTGACAGTAGCGAGAAACTACCAGGGGAGCGGGAGGCTGGCACATACAACAATAAGTGTTCCTGATCTCAAACCAGGTGAAGTGAGGACTAAAGGGAGGCCCAAACTTTACCTGTATAATGACCACTTAAGTATCTAATCCTGAATTGTGCCGCACATCTTTAAAATATAAAAAGAATTAAAAAATTTTTTTTAAAAACATATTGAAAAGAAAAACACAGATTGACTTCAAGAAAAGCTCAGCCACGATGAGTTTCACAATAAATATATTATTGACATAATTTATCAAATGAGGTTCAGGATTTGAAAATCTAAGTACTGGCCGGGCTTGGTGGCTCAGCCTGTAATCCCACGCTTTGGGAGGCCGAGGTGAGTGGATTGCCCGAGCCCGCGGATTCGAGACCCGCCTGGGCAACTTGGCAAGACCTCATCTCTACAATAAATCAAAAAATTAGCTGGGCGTGGTAGTGCGCGCCTGTAGTTCCAGCTACTGGGAAGGCTGAGGCAGAAGGATCGCCGGAGCCCAGCAGGTAGAGGCCGCAGTGGCTGGGAGCGGCCACTACGCTCCGGTCTGGGCAACAGAGTGAGACTCCAAGTCAAAAAAAAAAAAGAAAAAAAGAAAATCTAAGTACTTTCATTAGATTATATTTTCCTGTGCACATGCAAAATCTACTTGTTAGATCTCAGGTGAAAAAAAAGTTGTTATGTTATCACAGCTAGGTTTGCTACTTACAAAAACTTGCATTTTCATAATTAAATTATAAGTAAATAAGAAGTAAAATAAAATCCTAGATTGATCCAAACGTAAATACAATTATTTTACTTTTCATTACCAGCGCTATTTTTCTCTGCCATATTTGCGTAGTGCTGAAATGCCTCACTCAACTGTAAAGGTGAGACAAAATTTAAACCATGTACAACACATGGAAACTGAAAAATCTTATATTATTAGAAAGAACTTCAGGTTTACTAACAAATTGTGAATTACGCAATAAGATAGTATTTATTTCTCCTATTACTTTATCATTTCCAGAAAGAAAACAAAAATATTCAGCTATATTTTGGATAACTGGGAGGGGACTCATGGTACCTAAAGGTAAATCATATTTGTTCTTGCTTTTTATGTGTAGAATCAGCCTAATCTCTGACACATTTGCTCCCTGTATCTTGAAAATTCTGATTATGAAATTCCCCATGTATTTATGCAGAAGTTGTATGGTAGGAGAAAAAAAATCTATTATTCCATATAAATAAAATATCTCAGACAAGCTCACAAAGACATTTTAAGTGACATTCATTTCTGGATATATGTAGTCCATCTGTGAAAGATGCAGAAGTCGATAGGAGACCACTAGGGGACTGGAAAGTTAAAGGAGAAAAGGGAGTCTTACATTGTATTCTATTTTATCAAAGGGAAGTGAGAAGTACATGCAGGTAATGGGAGAAAAGCGGGATAAGAGAGAGTAAAGAAGGTAAGGAACAAAAGGATACGAGAACTAAGGGAAGGGAGGAGAGGGGAAGAGAAGGGACGGGAGAAAAGGGGAGGAACAGGAAGCGAAGGCAAGGGAAGGGAATTAGGGAAAGTTTAATGGCACTTCAGAACGTGTCTGGAAATCCTCCCAGGCCTATGATCCACAGCAATTATCTTCACACACTCAAGGTTTTGATTCCCTGCTCTGATAAAAGGAAGGCAGTATGTTAAGCAAACCATAAGAAGGGTCAAACCTTGGTTGTATTTCTCTAGATATTTTAATGACATTAATAACTTTTATGAGACACAGTAAAAGACAATACAACTAGAACTGCAAAATTAAATGCTTAGCAAGTTTGAAGTCCAAGTCATTTATTGTTATCCATTAACCTCAACGGTAACAAATAAAGACTGTATCTATCAAGCTGATTTGTTTTAATTAATATTAAATAAGGAGTAAATACTATACCAAGAACATCAGTGATTTTGACGTTCCCAAATCAAATGATTACCTTTGTATTTTATGTCATTTGGCCAGTCAGTACTTTTCAATGAAATTGGCCACTGTCTTTGTTTTGAAAGACTTTTTCTGTTGGCCTCTATTGAAGCTCACTTATCCACAATTCTGCTCACTTCACTGGCTGCTCCTTCATAGTTTCCTTTCCTGTAGTTTCTATCTCTTCAGACCATGGTGTTATAGTCTCCTGAACACTATCCGGGTCTTGTTCTTTTCTCAATCTAACAGCAGTATTATGTGATTATGACTCACTCTTGGTGTTTAAATATAGTATATGCTGACAACTCTCAAATCTCTATCTGCAAAGATAAAAAGCAAAGTTTCACCTAAAACTTGATACTTGTATATCTACCTACTCAGTTGCTGGTGTTATATAATTAGGATGCAGTGTTGGTTAATTAACAAGTTTTGCTAACTCAAAGTATTTACCATGGGGTATATCTACCTCTAAAAATGTAGTATATTTTTATGTATTATCCTCATTGTTAAGACTTTAGTCAAGATAGTTAAGAAGACAAATACATATCTAAATATATATGTATATATACGTATATCCTAAAAGAATGACATGAGGAAGTGCATGAAATAACTTAGCACTAGCACAAAAGATATGCAATCTTTCTCAGAATAACCAGACTCTGTGTTTCCTCTGAAATGTTGGTGAATCATCTCACTATGAGATTTACTTTATCACCTCTTTCTTATATTAAACCATTTTCCATATTCTTTAAACAGAAAAGGGACATTACTAGATTGCAGAAAAAGTTTTGTAAGGTAATAAGAAATAACCACAGCATTAATTAAAACAGAAAAAAAAAGAAACTTTAAGCATACAGAAAAACGAGGAAATAGAATTCCAAACATTCACTAATAATCATGTATTTGAAGACTAGCCAGTGACATTAAACATTCTTCATGCTGTGTCATATAGTAAAAACATGCAAAAACTGCACTAATTGTTTTCATCAAAAACATAGTGCTAAAATTGGAACAATAGAAAATTGTCATGATCCTTACATAAGAATGATAGGATATTTATGAGGTATTTTATATAATTTATTGACTAACTGTGAAGTATAAATTTGTTGTTTTACACATGAAAATGAAATATATATGTAGAATACCACGTTTATTGTTTGACACATAAGTGCATTATTTATGTATTTTCATTCTATGCTTATAAAGATTTCTCCTATATTTATCCTTCTTTCTTTCCATGACTATGAATTTGTCATCATAAATAGACCACATGATAGTGAAGAGCATTCTTAGTTATGCCATATTCAAGAATAGAATTTTATTTTGTAAATAATGGGTTAGGCAGATTGTTCAAAAGAAAAGCATATCTGAAGTAATCATGAGCGGTTTTTCTGTATACTGTCATTTATGTTATTTTAAATATAATTTCAATTCTTTCTCAAACTTTATTACAAATCAGATGAAGTAAATTAAGACAACCTACAATTTATTTTTCACATTACACTGCATAATTAGTCTGTTTTTATTTAAATATGAATATTAAGAATGTAAGTTTAGATACAGTTTCTCAATGTACTATTCTACTAAAAAACATAAAAAACAAAACTTTGCTTTCTTTTAGCCTTTTAAATCTCTAAAATGGGACAACCCCCTTAGGTTCCCTCTCACTCTGGGTACTTTTCTGTCCTCTTAATAAATCCTGCTTTATAAAAATAAAAAAATAAAAACCTCTAGAATGTAAAACATTTAGTTTTGATAGCTTTTGCATTCTAATAATCTGATTACTGTAAAGAAGGTGAACTGGCAAGGCAATTCAGGAAGATTCCAAAATGGTACTGGAATGTCAACAATAGAACACAAAGTCTATAAGTAAATTTTTGCAAGTATTGTATTTAAATTATATTTGCCAAAAATTTACAATTTGTTTGTGGTTATGATTTATGACATAGGTACTGTGACAGGTACTACCCTAAGTGTTTTTTATGTTCATTTTGTTCTTTCCCATAACAAACCATGGAACAGACCTAATATTATTTTTTTCCCCCAAAGAAAGACACTGAAATACAAAGAAGTTTCTCCCACTGTTCACAGTCACATAGCTAGTAAGTTGTGAAGCTATGATTTCAATGAGCTTTAAATTTTACTCCAAATCAATATGCTTAAAAACCATTAGCATAGTAATCGTAATAACTAAAGTTATGATTAAAATACATAGTTCTACTGTACCATACTCTACATGTGTGTTTGTATATGTATACATATGTACTACACAGCACTAAGATATACACTTTAAAAATATATTATTAAAAATAATTAAAATGAAGTATTCTGTAAATTTTCAGTTAGTTGATAAAACATACACATTTTTTAATTTATATAATATTTTTCTTCTAAAGCATACTTATTTCCATTTACTACTCAAGTATGGTTTCTATACTTTTTTATTTTATCGATAAATGGAATAAGCTACTATATCCTTTAAACAAACTTTTGCTATCCCTACTCCTCCTAAAAATAAACTAAATACAAATCAAGTAATTAATTGGAGTCTCAAAGATAATTATCATGTTTTTAGGTAATGTCATTTTTTTCAAACTTCCCTTTGTTAGTGCAAATTTTTTTCTCAAACATTTTGTTAAATTGCTTCACTAGACATGGTATTTTGATGAAACAGAAGAAAACTTTGGTAGTCATATCACAAGAGCTCTGAAATTATTTTCCTGTTATTAACATTTTCATTCTTTTTTTTTTTTTTTTACTTTTTGTAAAGCATTATAGCAGACTATTGTAATACAAAGCAATATTGCTACATGCTTCACTGGTCAATTCAAATTAAAAAAATACTTTAATTGATATTATCTCCTTTAAATATCAAACTTTATAATTTCAAATTGTATTTGGTTTAATGTACAAAAAAAGTTACAAATGAGAGTTATCTAATTATTTGAAAATGTGTTCCTTAATAATTTTTATACCAGACTTCTTAGAATTGAGTTTTTAGTAAAATAATTTTTTTAAAAACATATGTTTTAATGTCATATCTTTTTTTATTTTCAAAATTTTAAATTATTGACAATGCAAACTGTTTTGTTAGTGTTTTCAAAACACTTTGGAATCTAATACTAACACCGCTTCAAGCCAAATAAACCTAAGCTCTCTCTCTTCCTGAAACACACACACACACACACTCACACACTTTCCTGAGTGGTAAAAACTTCCTGCAAGAGGCAAGTTATTTGACATTAAGGCAAGTAGTGGTGTTTTTTATAATGAGGTAGGAAGAAAGATGGCCTTATATGCATCAAAAAGTATTGATATTCAGTTTATATCTACAATTTTAAAAATAATGCATCCTTCACAATACAATCAAATTATTTCTCTTCAGAACATAAAATACATAGTAAATTATTCCACAGCCTGGTTAAAAATTATTTAGTGGCTCCTCCAAAGTAAAGTTTGAAATATTAAGTACAGCTTATAAGCAAACAGTCATGGCCTAAAAGAAAGCAGTTAAATAAATGACAAATTACATCATAGCCAATGATTCTGCTGAAATGTACCAGAAAAACTAAGAAAGTTAGGGTAAAATGTATATTTGAATGCAGATGTAAATTAGGAAGATATTAAAAAACAGAGTAATTGATTAAGTAATCATAAACTTCAACAGATACATTGCTTCACACTACTCTTTCACAGCAGTTTATTAGAGATTTATTAATAGGAAAGGCTAAAGGATGATACTATTAGACTGAGTGCTTCTGAGCACAACTGAATACAAGAATTAGACTTTTGCTGAAAATAGGACTGTTAGTAATAAACAACAAAATAAACAGGGGAAGCAAGCTCATGCTTATATAGTTGGTTCAGGTGCCAGAGTCCTAGTAGATAGCTTTGAATCTCCAAAAGTAGGCATGGAGGAAGCAGATTCTCTGGGCAATATTAAAAATAAAAGACATAAAGCCCATTTACCACCTTTGTCCTACAATAGAGTCTTCCTGTAATATGCTTTAACAACATGCACAGAAACTCCAGTCAACATAAAAATGAATTCACAGCCAAGTAAGGTAACATGAAGTTCTAACATAAATAAAATTTTAAAAATAAACTAAGAGGAAACAGAGTCAATGCAACATCTAATACAAGACTAGAACATAATTAAAAGAACAGATAAAGAATATTCAGAAGTGTAGGAATTTGAATAAAATTCAAGGAATTTGAATTCTAGGAATTTGGATAAAATTTGAAACAAATAGAAATCTTGAAAGAAAAATTGAGGAATTTTCCAGAGAGTAAAGAAAAAGGATATAAAAAGTTCAAAAAAAAAGTTTTCAAAAATCAGATAAGTCTAGAAGTTGGTCTATCTAGACACAATAATATAGCCAATCTAAGACTCCCTTTATAGAAAGATGCAGTGTTATATTAAGAACCCATAAAAAATGAGATTTGTTATTTCAATTATGGAAAAACCTAAATTATAAAATGCATTCTAACATTAGATGTTAAAATATAAAAAGGTAAATATTATAGATGAAATAAAATGAAAATCTATTACATGAAAGAAAATTGGAGGAAATAGTGTAAACAAAAATATACTAGAAAGTATCTGTAATAAAGGGAAATGACATTTCAAATTCACAGGGGTCAGTGAAATCCTAGAACTACAAATTTCAAAAGATAACTGCAATTCAATCATGTGCAATACCACGATACCGGACCTCTTAGTTGGCAGAGCAATGTTCCCTTTGAAGGCTCTGTAGGAGAATCCATCCCTTCCTCTTCCAGCCTCTTTAGCCCTGGCATTTACCAGTTTGTGGCAGCATAACTTCAATTTCTTCTTCCATCTTCACATGCCCTTCTCTCCCGTGTGTCTCTGTTTCTTTTTCGTATTATGTCTTTTATAAGGACACTGGTAATTGGATTCAGGATCTACCCTAATCCAGAATAATTTTTTCTTGAGAAAATTATCTTAGTAACATTTTCAAAGATCCTTATTCCAGATAAGGTCACATTTCAAAGTTCAAGTGTTAGGAATTGGACATATCTTTTGGATGACATAATTCAATCCACTACAGTGTGGGTAATGAAAATATCCAAAAGTATTCCAGAAGCATCAACATAAGAAAACAGTCTGCAAGCATGCTTTTACTCTATAATACAATTTACTAATACTGTAGGCTATGTTTTTTGCCCTCATTTAATCTGTCTTAAAAGAAACAATCATCAAAAACAAAGACATTTATGTACTATCTATCACAGAGGATTTCATAAGAATGTATAAGAATTATGCTGGTCAAAAAAGAATCAAGGATGCTGCTTATTGACCTGAGGAAAGACTCACAGAACAAATTATTTTAATGTCAGTCTAGAAGGAAGGGTACTCTCTCTAGGGGTAAGGGCAATATAGATCATTCCAGGAAGTGTTGGAAAGAGGTTTTCAAAGTGTGACCTACAAGAAATAGAAAGTTTAAGTCAAAAGAAAGTCCATTTTTTTCTTCTGATTTGATCTTAATAACTGCAGAGAATATGCTCACAGTAATACTTAAGTGACTGGGGAACATTTTTTAAAATCTAGGAAGTCATAAATTACATTGAATTAAAGGATTTGTTTTTACCCTTGGTTCTATATTCTATTTGTTTTCTAAGAAGCTTATCTTTCTTCTCTATGGCATGGACACTTTACAGGTATTAGGAGGATTCCAGTACCAAACCAAATATTAGGGTATACATTTCAGTGAAGATCCTAAAAACTGCATGAAGGGAACTAGTGCAACTCTAGAAAGTGAGGGCACAGCAGGAGTCAATGAAGGAGCAGGGAGGGGTACTAGGGAATTAGAGGGCACTGCAGGAAGAGAGCATGGGTATAAAGGGAATTCAGTAAGAGGCCTTAGAGGAAATAACAAGACTGCAGACAAAAGCAAACTGCAAAGAAGAAAAGAAAACGTACCTCAATACATAAAAGAGAACAGCACACATCAGAAAGAATGCAAAAAAAAAAAAAGACAGAAAGAGTCTACAAGACTTTTTTACGTTTCTTCAAGGTCAAAGGATATATTGTGATCGCCGAACACTGGGGAACTACAAAATTATAAGAGAAGAAGACAGAAGGACATAGAACAAAAGGGACATGAGATCATGTGTTAAATTTTGTGCTGTACAGGGTGGCTAGAAAATATATTCTAGGAAAACAATGCTTAAGAATTTCATGGAAATCATAATATATACAAAGTCTGCTGATATTAAATTACTTTCATCTACCTTATATATTTTTAAATGAGGCAGCAACACTAAAATAAATGTATTCTTAGAAATAAATTTTAGTTAAAAGCACAAAACCTGGAAGAAATATAGATCAGTGTTATTCATCTATTTTGACTTCTTGAATGCCTTTGAAAATATATGTATTTAAAGGCATAAACCATCTCTTCAGAAAAAAATAATTTAACATGTACAGATATTTTTGCTTATTTTATTGCCTTAGAATTTATGTATCTCACAGAAAAGACTAAAAATAAGAATTGCCTCATTATATTTGTGTATAAAAACCAATGTCCATATTTCTGAAAAGCATGATAAAATAAATCAAAATGTTATAGAATTTTTAAAAACTTTAATTTTACATAATAGTGAATTTAAAAAGAAAACGGTGATTAGTTTTAATAAGAACTTGAAATTTGTAGTGATACTTAACTTAGCAACTTGCATGTAAGCTGAACCTTTATTTAATTTCAACAATGTATTTTGATGACAGCTTACTCAAGACTCAGAGTGGACATGTAGCAGAATGAGATATTGTGTGGCTCATTTTAAAAAGCAAAAGGAAATTTGTGTCAACAAAGTCCTGAATTCATCAAGATTCTTTGCAATTTCTTCAAGCTGAGCTTTATTGAGTCTGTGCTTCTTAGCATTAAAATGATGAATAAAACTATAAAATTATCTGAGCATGTTAATTGCTACATTTCATTTTTATTGCATTATTTAATTTTTACTTCCATCTTTCTCAAAATTCCTTAAAAGCACATTGCACTGCTTCCAGGGATCTAGAGGATATTTGCTTCAACGTGAAAATGGTCAAGCCTTCTAACACTTTTCTAAAATCTGTTCATGGTTTACCTCTGACAAGAAGTTTTCTTAATGTCCTTTGATGTTAAAAGTGGTTCACTACAATATAATTTTTATTTTTCTTCCTAGCATTTACTTCGTGGCAGTAAACCTAGAATTTCCCAACTGTTGATATAGTCAAATATAGCCATGAAACTGAGTTCAAGTCAATGAAGTTTGAACAGTAAAATAATGTGAATCCTTTCTGGTTCTGGCTCACAATAATTTCCACACATAGTCCACTATGCCATTTCTTCTTTGGGCTTATTGCAATGCAGATGAGTTTGAGAAAAACTTAGAAGTCATGTGTTGAAGATAAAAGATAGTGGCAGAACCTTGGTCAGTCTTTACCCATTAATGATTACACGTAGGCAAGCTGCCCCACCAACCCCTTTCTTATCATGTGGGATCCTGTATACAACTTGATATTTTCTTGTTGTAGCAATTAGACAATCTAAACGATATAGTAATGTGTACCTTGATATGGGCTACTGACATAACAAAATTTAAAATATGTGTCAGTGGACTTGTAGACGAGTGGTGAGAAAATGGATAAGCAAAGTTGGAAAAGATAGAAATCATTGCTATTCAATGGTAAACATTTGGTGATTCTGTAGCTTCAAGGAATTGTTTGAGAAGATTCAGATTAATGTAAATTCAAAAAACGAATGAAGTCAGGGGGAAAAATTCAGTTTACAAGTATAAATATAATGGAACACAATAATCTCAGAAATTGGAGCTTCACAGGGATGGAATTGGTTATAGACACCAAACAATGGGAATTAGGCATTATACAACAGAACCTTTAAGACAACTCAGTCATATTGACTCAGCCTAATCACAAAAATAAAAATTAGGATGTAGTTTTCACCCAGCCTAAGGTGACTACCATTAATTTAAGAGCCAAAGCTAGTGTATGGGTATAGTAAGAAAAGAAAGAATTTATAAGACATGTCTAGTAAAAAAAAAAAATTGAATTAGTTACATATGAAACTATATTTTAAAGATGGGCCATTTGGCCTCTAATATAGTGAAGGTTTAATTTATATTTGTGAAGAAAATCAAAGCCTGGGTTAAAACAATGCTCTGAGTTTAGTACTGTAAAATGTACACAGCACCCTGAGTCATACACCCCAACAATACTTCACAAGTGGCTATGATAAACATGAAAAATAACATTATCCGGTAAAGCATATATGTTGTCACCAAAAGCAATATAAAAAAATGTTCTTCTAGTAAACAGAATCAAATTCAAATCAAGGAATTTCCTCCACTGAGAAGTTCTAAATGAACATCGTGATAGCAGTGAACCATCACCATGGACCATTGACTGCTGTGATTTCTTTTATCTTATTGTGCTTTTATTCAGATTACACTGCCCCAGCTACGCTATTGTATAGTGTGTGTATGTGTGTGTGTATGTGTGTGTATGAAAGAAAGAGAGAGAAAAAGGAAAATAAGGGGGTAGATGATGCTTACATGTAGTTATTTAGTGTTTGGACCAGTGCACACATGAATGACAAAAAAGCACAACATCTTTATTATTGGTGATAGGTGGAGGATTTTAATGGTCTGAAGAGAAGACCAAACCAGTCACAATATTTCCTTAAGCCAAAGCATAATCCAGAGCAAAGCCCTAACACTCTTTAATTTTATGAAGACTGAAAGAGCTAAAGAAACTGCTGAGAAAAGTTGGTAGCGAGTAGAGGTTTGTTCATGATGTGTAAAGCAATAAAACCCCTCCATTACGTAAAAATGCAAGGTAAGGCAGCAAGGGTTGATGCAGAAACTGCATTAAGTTATTCAGGAGAGCTAGCTAAGATACTTGATGAAGGTGGCTACACTAAACCACAGATTTTCGGTGTAGCTGAAACAGTCTTATGTTGGAGGAAAATGCCATCTAGTACTTAAATAGCTAGAGAGGAGAAGTCAATTCCTGGGTTAAAAGTTTCAAAGGACAGGCTGGGTCTCTTGTCAGGGGCCAGCAGCTGGTGACTTTAGTTTGAAGTCAATGTTCATCTTACCATTCTAAAAATGTTAGAGCCTTTGAGAATTATGCTAAATCTACCTGACCCATGCTCAATACATGGAAAAACAAAAGTCTGAGTGATAGTATCTGTTTACAACATAGTTTGTTAAATATTTTAAGCTCACTGTTAAGACTTACTGCTCACAGAAAAAGATTTCTTGCAGAATATTACTGCTCATTGACAATTCACCTGGTCAACCAAGAGCTCTAATAAAGCTATGCAAGGGAATTACTGTTGTTTTCATTCCTGTTGACACAAATCTCTGCACTCATGGATAAATGAGTAATTTTGACTTTCAAGTCTTATTATTTCGGAAAAACCTTTTTTAAGGCTGTAGCTGCAAGAGATAGAGATTCATCTGGTGAATCTGAACAAAGTAAATTAAAACCTTCTACAAAGAATTCATCATTCTAGTTGCCTTTAAGAACATTTGGGATTCAGGGGGGTGGCCAAAATATCAAGATGAATAGAAGTGTAGAAAAAGTTGATTCCAATTTTCATGGGTGACTTTGAAGGGTTCAAGACATGAGTAGAGAAAGTCACTGAAGATTGGTAAAAAGAGCAAGAGAACTAATAGAGTCTGAAAGTGGGATTGAATTGCTGAAATTTCATGATAAAACTTGAACATGTGGTGAGTTGCTTCTATGGATGAAAAAGAAAGTAGTTTATTGTGATGGAGCCTACTTCTGGCAAAAATGATGCGAACATTACTGAAATGACAACACTTAGAATATTATATTAACATAGTTGACAAAAGAGCAGCAGGGTTTAAGAGGACTGATTTCAGTTTTAAAAGAAGCTCTACTGTGGGTAAAATGCTATAAAACAGCATCACATGCTATAGAGACATCTTTTGTGAGAGGAAGAGTCAGTCAATGTGGCAAACGTCATTGTTGTCCTATTTGAGGAAATTGCCACAGCCACCCTAACCTTCAGCAACCACCACCCCGATCAGTCATAGGATATTAACATTGATGCAAGACCCTTCACCAGCACAAGATTAGGACTTGCTGAAGTCCCAGATAATATTAGCATTTTATAGTAATAAAATGTTTTAAAATTAAGGTATATACAGTTTTTTCATAAACATAATGATAGTGTATACAACAAGCTAAAGTATAATGCAAAGATAATTTTTACATGCACTGCAAAACTAAGAATGTCCTTTATTGTGGTTGTCTGAAACCAAATTTGCAATGTCTCCAAGGTATGCCTGTGTATACTTGGTATATTTAACATGCAGCAGAATATAATTTGGAAGTTGTATATATTATGTATTCTCTAAATATATATGGTTATATGTTATGCATAGCTGTATAGTTGTATAACAACATCTGAGCCGGGCTCGGTGGCTCAGCCTGTAATCCCGCGCCTTGGGAGGCTGAGGTGAGTGAATTGCCTGAGCCCGTGGGTTCGAGACCCGCTTGGACAACCTGGCGAGACCTCATCTCTACAATAAATAAAAAATCAGCCGGGCGTGGTAGCGCGCGCCTGTAGTTCCAGCTATGTGGAAGGGTGAAGCGGAAGGATCGCCGGAGCCCAGCAGGTTGAGCTGCGGTGGCCGGGAGCAGTCACTGCACTCCAGTCTGGGCGACAGAGTGAGACTCCAACTCAAAAAAAAAAAAAAGAAAGAAAAAGAAAAAAACAACAACATCTGTATGCCCTTACATTTGTTTCCTCTTATTTTATTAAAAATGTTTTTAAAATGTTGTATTAATGCATTACTTTATTTTGTAAGAATTTTTGTTGTGATTTTTAGTATTATATACTGACATTAATTCAGTTGCATGCAATTGAATATCTAAATGAATTATCTAACTAAAAATTACATATATTTTTGCTAATTACTACATACAAAATGGAAAAAATGATATACTTCATTATTAATAAAATATGCGTTTTGTGCAAATGATAAAAAAATTAAATTTTCTTAGCCAAAGCAAACTTTCGGTTTATATTGTTTATAGTAACTCTGGCCAAAGGTATAATAAAAACACTATATTAAGTAAAAAATTGACTAGCTTATAATCAAATTATGAATTACAACTAAGTTTTTAATGTACTTATCTAGTTTATTTCATTCTTCTTGAAGTACATATTTGAATCTACCAATTAAGGGAGTATTAACAAAGATATTTATAAACATACTTAATTTATGCAACACATATATGCTGCATTTATTTTCCATTGTTCCATAACAACTTGCTACAAAATTGATAGCTTTCAGCAACAAAAATTATCTCACAATTTTTTGTAGGTCAGGAATCCTGGGACAGTTTAATTGGATGTTTAGCAAAAGAGTAGGACTTGTTGAAGGTCCACATAGTTTGCTCAAGTTTTCACAAGGTTGATATGGAGACGTCAGCTGGGGCTCTGATCTCATCTCAGCTTGGGGTCCTCATTAAAGTTCAATGATTGTTAGAAGCATTCAACTTCTTGCAGTTGCAGCCTAAGGTCCCCACTTTCTTACTTTCTGTCAGCCAGGAGCCATTCTTAGCTCCTAGACATCACTCACCATTACTTGCCCTGTGACCTTCTTTATGACATGGCAGCTTGCTTCGTCATGGCCAGTAAAACACCTGCTGCAGCTTCAACCCCCATAAAGGTATACAAATATAAATAATAAACAAATCTCTCTAACTGCTTTCTTCTCCATCCTCTAGACATAGTTTAAAATGGCCTTACCTGATTAGGCTAGACTCAGCCAGGATAATCTCTCTAATCTAAAGGTAAATGAGTGAGGATTTGCACATCTTCAGAATCTGATTGCAGCAGCACCTTGATTCGTGTTTGAGTATGTACAACATGGAAAGGAATCTTGGGAACATCCTTGAATCAGCCTACTGTACACACACAGGCAAACATAATATGATTATGTTATTGACCAGTATTTGAATTAATTAGATTCAGACCACAGAGTCATATCCTGGATCTCAATAAAGACAATATCTTTTTTATTTTTTACTTTATTTTAGAGTTGTGAGGATCTGCTTCATAAGCGATGTGTGTGCAGGTGAAGTTTGAGCTTCTAGTGAGACCTCTTTCCCCCTAGTGGTGGACATGGTACCCAGTGGGTGGTTGTGAGAATCACAATATGTTATAAATAACTACTATTCTGTTTATAAAAAAACCTCTTGAAAATAAGTGAGATATTCAGTAAGAAACAAAAACATATTATACTCTAAAATTATGTGAACTTAATTTTATTCGATATATTGAGAAGAAATGAAGTCAGGTTTTCCCTTTTTATTATTTTGAATATTAAAATATGTTTACTAATATATTTACCTATATAAAATAAGTTTTGCCAATTGGGCTGCATATTTCAGAGATTCAGTTATATATTTTGATGAAACAAACGTTTAAGATGTAATTTTTTTAATAATTAGTGAGCTTTATAACTAAGTACATTTGGAGCTTAATATATATTCCTGATTGAATTACATCTTCAAGATTTAAAATGGCTTGTGCTGTTGATCCAGCTAAATATAGTGATGATTTCACTCAATAATACAGAATCTTATTTTAGACATCTGCAAATTTGGATGTGTGCTTTACAGATTAAGCCCTAGTATGCACTAATCAAGCTGCGGACAATAGAAGTTCAAGCTTTATTTTCTATCAATCAGTATTCACTCTTGGTATTTTCAGAAAGATGAGTTAAAGCTTCCTCATTACCACTCTAATTTCAATTCTTAAATTCAATATATAATTACAAAATTTCTAAGATTACAGTACTGCAAATATGTATTGATATGCACTTGTATTTTTATCACAAACTGCATAAAATTATCTATTGAATTTTTTTCTATTTCACTAATATAGAGAAAATAATTGTCCTCTTTTGACACATAGATAAGGTCAAAGATAGATTTTAGATGGTCACGTTACAAAATTAGATGTTTATGAATTTTCCAGTGCATAGGTCACTTTCCCAGGAAATCGTCAATAAAATTTCCATTTCTGAGTTGGCCATTCCTGAGATTGGGTAAAAAAACTCATATTTCTGTTCTCCACGTTGTTATCTACAAAATAAGAATTTTCTATCTTCATAGCAAATGCTATGAAGTATATGAAATAATTAGGGACTTTCCCCAGCATCATTGATCAGAACTGTGGATTTTATATAGGTGTTCACTATGAAGAATAGCATATCTATCTATCAACAATCTATCTATTTATAATCTATCATCACTTTTTCAGTTATTTATCTATCTATCTAATCACCTATCTATTCTTTGGTCTATATCATACTCTATATTCATTATTATTATTATTCCCAGATAATAAACAACACCAATTTTATAAATTATTATTTTGTGTATGTCCAAGAAAATAAAGAAAAAACCAAGATGTAAGGAAAGCAGCAGCAGCAACAAAAAATATTCTCTTTAGTCTTCTATATTAGAATAGTTTCTTAGAAATGAAACAAAACAAAACAAAAAAGCAGAAAAGCACTACTACTGACATAGTATTTTTCAATATTTCACTGGATAAATTTTACTTGAAGATACGTTTTATACAGAATCTCAAAAAGTCATTAAGAAAAGAAATCTTTAAACACTCAGAAGTTCACATATTAAAGATTGTGTTGTTTAGAGTGAGTATTTTGAAAAAAAGTTAGACTCATTTAAGTTTTTTCAAGTACAGGGGTTTATTTAGTCACTTTTATTATCCATGAGTTTCCTTTTTAGAGTAGTTTTAAATTTACAGAAATATTGACCAGAGAGTATAGATAGTTGCCATGTGCTCTACACCAAGTTTTTCCTATTATTAATATACTGTATAAATAATATGTTATATTAGTGTGATATATTACAATTAATAACCCAATATTGATACATTATAATTACCTACAAGCCATTATTTGTTCAGATACCCTCAGTTTTTTCCTATTATTTTTCTGTTCCAAGATACCATCCAAGATACCATATAACATTTATATATCATGTCTCTTTAGGTTCCTCCTGTCTTTATCTGCCTTTCTTTGTTTTTGATACCTTAAGAGTATTGAAGAGTACTGGTCAGAGATTGTGTAAAATGGACTTTTTGATTTTTTAAAAATATTTAACAATTAGGTTGGACTTTCAAGTTTGAGGTAGGGAGATCACAAAGGCCTCAGCTGATCTGAAGAGAGCTGAGCTGCTAAATGTTAGAGTGGCTGATTAAAAGAAGTAGACAAAATGAAAGTAAGAGTCAAGATGAATCACTTATTACGATAATATAAAGAAGAGGCTGAACTGGAAAATCCCAGGTTCCCACTGTTCTTTTATCCCTCATATAATGACATGCTGGTCAAGAGTCAGATGGAAGAGAGCAGATTTGGGGATCATCTGATTGTTAAGGTAGCCCCAAACAATGGCTTCAGTGACTTCATGGTCCCAGGAGCAGGGAAGAGGGACAGAAAGAAGGGATAGGAGGGGGAAAAAAGTACCAAGTACTGTGTCTGAATGGAGAAAAGTATCAAGTTTCCTCCCCCCTCTCCCTGATAAGGAGGCCCAGAAAAGTGCTTGAAGACTTGGGCAGAATGAACTAAATATTAATTAAAAGCCCTGGGGTAAGAATGCAGATATTTATTAGAATATGGATGCCACAGGAGACTGAGTCCTTGACTGTAACTCCTTTCAGAGACTAAAAAGCATTGGCTGTGTGCCAGATCTGGAGAGCTGTAGGCTGCTTCCCTTGTGAGGCTTGTCAGGTTAAAGCCTTTTTAATTCTCCATGGTCAGGCCTGAAAAATCACACACAGAATTTTGGCAGTAGACAAACTCTTCAAGGTAAAGTGCATCATGTCAAGTGTATATACTATCAAAGTGACTTATGAGTGTTGATGTTGATGGTGGCCACTTGGCTGTAGCTGTGTTTGTCAGTTTTTACATTGTAAAGTGATTCTTCTCCTTCTCTTTCCACAGTATATGTTTTGGAAGGAAATCACCACATGCAGCCCACATTTAATTTGTTTGAGATTATTTTGTATGACAAATCTTCACCTCCCCACTTGTTAATTTATTCAATCATTTATTTCTACTAGCATGAGCTCATGGTCTGTTTTTTTTTAAGATATATTTTGTATTACACTCCAATACTACCTTATTTAGTGTGTTGCTCAAATTGTCCCAGTTTTAGCCAGTGTGCAAAGGATTAATTTTAAGCATGGTTTTAGAAATGAGAATGGTATATATTAGGACCACTGAGTCAGTCCTGGGAACTCCAGTACAGCCAATCACCATGTATTTGAGTAGGTGGCGCAGTGTACAATTCTGGGGAACACCATTCATATTGTAATGTATTTGAATGGGATGCTCTGGAGTTTATTGTACAAAGTTTGTGAAGTCAAAACCAGCATTTCAGGATATGTGTATGTATCGTGGGGGCTGGAAAATAGTTCAGATATTTCAGAATTCAATGCAGCATTTTAATCTAGATTTTTCATCATTCCTACTAGTATATGTGTTCTTTTATATTGGTAGTAGTGTTCTGTGCTAAATTTACGCAGATTCTTTTTATATCTTCTTTCAAAGCTCCTGTTCTATTTAACTACTTTATAATCCAGTGTTCTCAAGGTCAAGTGTTAAAAGTGTTAAAATCACTGCAAGTCTGAAGTAAATGTGAGACTAAAAGTAAAATATAATGTATAGAATTAACTTCATAGGATATAAAAACAAATTTGATTTTTAAATTTTGAAATTGTTTTTCTCACATTTTTGTTGTTATACAGGTTTAATTCTAAGATTATAAGAATTTGCATTTTAATTCAGGGGCAATAATTTTTAGCTATCGCTATTCTTCAGTGGCTCCTATAATACTAAAGAGAGAAAAAATACTGAATATTGAGTTTCATGGTAAAAGTAACCTTGAGTTTCCTTCCTCCTTCCCCTGATAAGCAGGCTTCAACAGAGGTGCCTGGGAAAGGCCTGGACAGAATGGCTCAGATAAAAAGTCCTGAGCTAGGAAGTCAGATACTCATCAGAATATGACTGGTTATGAGGGCTGAACACCACAATCAAAGTACTAAATAGGCACATATTTTTACGATATAACTGAAAGAGAAAGATATTTCTAGCCAGCTTTCCAATACAGGATCATGCTCAGGAAGATGCTGATAGTAAATGATTAATCTTTCCTTTCTCTTAAATAATAAATGAAGACATCATATCGACTCTTGGAACTGAAGTTTTGGTCAACATAGATTATGTAGTTTACATAAGCTCTCAAAAAGAAGGTATGTGCTCTATCAGTGGACATTTTTTTCCTCGTCATAATGTTGTTTCTATTAAAAAAAAACTTTACCTGTTTCTCTTAAAAATTTATTTTAAATGTATATTTATTTTTTAATGACAAAACTGTTTATATTTATTGTGTGATATTTTGAAAGATGTTTACTTTGTGAAATGTCTCAATAGAGCTAATTAGCATGTGTATTTATTATTTCATTCTTATTTTTTATAATGAAAGCACTTAAATATACTCTCTTAGCTATTTTCTAACTATAGTACGTTGTTGTTTACCCTAGTCAACGAGTTGCACCATAGATCTCCTGGTATTGTTCCTTTTATCTAACGAAATTCTGTATTCTTTAACCAACATATTCCCAATCCCTGGTAACCACCATTATACTCTCTATTTCTATGAAGTCAGCTTTTATAGATTACACATCGACAACATGAATGAACCTGGAGAATATTATGTTAAATATAAGCCAGGAACAGAAAGATTTACTTGTTTCTTCATAAAAAATCATTTGGCAAATACATCTTTAAAAAGATCTAGAAATATGGCAATGAGTTATGCAATTGACCTTTAAGTCAGGAAAATATTTTCTGAATTTCCATTTGCATCATATCTTTTACTACATATATACTCATTTTAGAATCTATCCTGGATTAGAATGATCTGATATCTTGTAAAATATCCACGTACTATCAAGGTACATCAGTTTGGCTACTTAATCAGCAAGTTTCAACAAAGGAACTGGTTTCTTTCCCAGGTCATTAGTAAATCCTGCTATTTTTTATTCTTAACTAAAAAAAAAGTAAAAAATGTATTATTTTGAAGGCTTTAAAACATGTCATTATGGCTATTCTATTACACAAATATGTTACATTTTGAATGCTTACCAGTACTTAAAATTAAATAAATATTCTATCATCTAAATAAATCCCAATAACATATCATTTATGTTATTTCTATGGTGATTATATATGAAAACAAATGACTTGATTACACAAATATCTGAGATTGCAAAACAATGCTGAAGAAGATAGTTAGCAATTTATTCTTCTGGTCATTCCTGTTTCCTTATTTAATACCTCAATTTATTTACACTTCTAATCTCACAGTACTTATGCCTTTCTCCACAACATTCCTTATAAACTTTTCCTTATTTTTTTTCTTACTACATTTTGATAATTGCATGTTGGTTTCTGCACATTTTAGCATGTAATTGGCTAGTTATACATCATATTTTCTGTATACATCTCTCCATATACAACTGATCAGCATGATATATACATATATATCATATATATGTGCAATAATTTTTATTTTAAGACTGGTGGGCATGGCAACAGTTTTTGTACTTTCCAGTAAAAGACCATTATAAATAAAACTATTAAAATCTGAAAATTCACAATAAAGGTATTTAAAAGAAAGTTTAAAATTCTTTGCAAGCTTTGTTGGTCTTTTTTCTTCCAATTAGCTTTTTTTTCTACATTGGTATGATACATATAAAAAAATTAGTTTGTTAAGTAAGAACACCATTTTGTCTTTGTTGTGAGTGAAGTTCAACAGTTTTTGCTTATTGGAAGATTCATAAGTAGAATTATAATAATCACAATGTGCTTTTGAAAGTCCACTTCAGTGCAAAGGAGAATGAATCCATTATGCTAACTAGAGAATATAGAATTATAAATAAAGAATACCATTACATATGAAATGAGAAACAGCAACAGATTATTTATCATATAGGACCTAAACAGCAAGAGCAGTGGTGTGAAAAGAGGAGGTGTAGGGGGAATAATGGAGGAAGACTATTACCTATTATTGTCAGCTTATGTCTGGCATGAGGTCTGTAACATATATTATTTCCCCAGAAGTTAATAATGTTTTAAAATCTAATCTCTAGAGGTCTTTGCATACATTGCTCATTAACAGTTAATTAAAGATGACTGTTTACAATAAAAGAGATATTAAGGGAACAAAAACTTTCTTCATTGGATTTCTCCATAGCTGACTACAAATATAATTAAAATTAGGAAAATGCTGTACATATTTTTTAAAATTGAACATTCATTTACCCAAGTAAAGGAATAAAAGTACTTTCCTCTTGCATGTCAAATATAAGAGTTTATTTCTGTTCCCTGTGTGCCCTTCCTAAATTTCCTAGTTCTCTGTTCTATTTTATTCATTCATATCATGATTTTGAATTCAGTAGACATCTTACTCTAGCACCAGCCTATCTTATTATGTGTTATTTATAAGATATTATTTTTTATTTGACTATTTCAGCATAGCTTATTACTTATTACCCATACCTCAGACAGATTCTGGAACATGGCAGACCTTTAACAAATATATATTAAATAAAAATATATCAAATAAATCAGAGTAATATAATCACATATTTACATTAAACTTAATGCAGCCATATTACGAAAATAGTACCTTAACAAAAGAATTGTCTATACATCAAAAAGTCTACTTTTCTTATTCCTTTTAACCATTTAAAAAGCTACTCATAAATTAGCTGAAGCAATTTTATTATTTGAATGAATATTTGTTGTGTTGCCCCAAATAATTAACACTAATATGACAATTTAACATAAGTATATTAAGTCTCCGGCATATAATGGTTAAAAATAATAAAAACTGAAATCATATTTAATGACAGTAGAGCTCTAACCAAATAAAGACAGTGCCTAAAATGAATCAATACTGTAGAGCAGGAAAAGAAAAAGGTGGCATTATTTTTCATCCCCAAAAATATATGCACACATTCTACTTTCATATTAAAGCATTCCATTAGGGTTAAGAAGACTTTGTAAGAAAACGTTAAACAAAAGATAAAACACCCACAACTCCCTCCCCCTCCCCCCCCACACACACATACACACACACGCACATACACACAGAGTTCCTCAGTGACTTAAACTAGGTTGCTCTATAGGAAGTAAAGAAGGATGGTCAAACAATATGAGTATTTAAATCTGAGCAGCTGGGAAGACCCAGGAGAAAGTTTTAATTTTTATATCCAGCCTTTGGTTAAATTGCAGTGTGAAACAGATTTATTTGGAATGTCTTAAACTCCAAAGTTGGGCAACCTTTGTTAAACTCTGGAGAGAACAATATTTTATTTTGAGCCTAACAAATTAAAGATCAACCTGGGCCATCTGGGTCTGTAATAAGAACAAATAGCACAAGCATGGTTAGCAAATATCATAGTGTGGTTAAAGGGACGTTGCAAACATAGCTGTCTATAGATGCTGTAATTTACAGATATTTTCTATTTCCTTTGATAATAAATTTAATTCATTCCTTTGGCCCTTTATTTTGAATAATTTTTCTTCCACTTCATCGATAAATTTCCAAGGAGTACAGAAATTATCTAAGTAGCTAAAGCTCAGGCATCAGATGCACTGTAAGTAACACAATTCAAATTCCTGTAAAGTTGCTACATATATTTTTCTCTCCTAGATTTATCATATAACAAAACACAAGTTATTCAAGTGCATCATAGATTTGTTATTTTTAGCTCATTCATTGTCTATTAGATTAGTTTGGAGAGATTTTTACAAAAATGATTACAGCCATATTCCAAGAGATAATATTAACTGTATGAAAAACTGCCAGAAAACTGCCTATTTTAAATTGCACCACAGCATCACATTTTCTTTTACGGTGTCTTTTTGCACTAGCAATATTTTATTTTTCTCTTTTAGGACAAATATTTCATTCTTGTTGGCTATTCAAAGTAATGTATGCCTGTAAAGAAGAAAATGAGATGCAAAGAAAATGCATTCTGACAACAGCAAATTGATAATGAGTAACTCATGCTTCGTGGTGAGACTATCTTCTTCTTAGTGATTTTCAAGTAGGGCTAAGACCACTTATTTTAATAACACTTGGAAACGGGTAGAGACAATTCTGATTGCTACAGACTGAGCAATTCTCCTGGAAGGTAGAGTACAGATAGGATAGCAGAGATATTTGAGATCCTGCATTGTGTGAGGACAGTGCCAGAAGTCAAGTGTCAAACAATAAGGGATATTCCCATCAAAATTGTTTTTTAAAAATGCTTTAACTCTTTTTTAAAAAATCAGCTCAGTATTTCTTTCTTGTCAAATCCCAGTGGCCATATATTTACTATGTTAAGTCCATAAAACATTCTATTTTTTTACGTGAAGTCACTTTTTTTAATCATATGGAAAAAAACTACTATTTTATTAACTTAGACAAATTGCTGGCTAAATTTTTAAAAGTATTTAATTGCCAAATGCTAATTGTATGCTTGTATATTCAAGATGATCTTATATACAGGGCATGCCAAAAAAATTATACATATTTTAAATATAATGTCCTCTCAAAAGATGACATTAATCAAATTAATGCTAGCATTACCATGCAATAGGCAGGCCAGTCAAAGAAAATGGTGGAAGCACAGTTGAACGAACTTCATAGTACATATTGCTACTTTAATTCAACTTCAAAAAGTAACACATAGGGAACATATCTTCAAATGTTTCCACATCTTGGCACCCCTGTATATACACATTGTGCGATGATTACAACAATCAAATTACTTAATACATTAGTCACCACTTAACATTCGTGTGGGTAAGAATACAAAATCTGCTCTTATCAAATTTAAAGTAAACTATATATTATTACTAATTATAGTCATTATGCTGTGTATATCTCATAACTTATTTCTCTTTTTCAGAAAGTTTGTGTACTTTGACCAAAATCCTATTTTTACCACCTTATAACTCCTGGCAGTCATCATTCTACTCTCTTGTTTTGAGTTTCAGCTATTTTCCAGTACCTGGACCATATAAAAGACTATAGATATACTTCAGACCATAGAGATGCATCCCTTAACGTCATGAAACTCTGTAACACACTGAGTGGTGAAAACACATACTATATGAATATACATACTATACACATTTATTAAGTATAGTGGACATTAGAAAAAGGGGAATCGATAACATTGATGCTTATATCAAAGGAACTGAATATACTTGGCTACACCATTTCCTCTCATTCTATCATCTCAGTTTCTTCTTAAATCTTTATTTGACTTAATCATCTACTAATCATGTATTTTAAGTAAATTAACATCCAATGAACTTCATTTTCTAGTCTGTATAATTGAAATAATAGTAGCTCCCTAAACTTTCTAATTTGGGAGAGTGGCATAATTTGTGATGATATATTTGAGAAGCAAGCATTCAGTGTCTGGTATTTAACAAACCATCGTTAAAAGCATTGTTTTACAGGGCAACACACTGAGGGGGGCAGGACATAGGGAAAGATGGCGCAAACCTAAGTTACTGGGGATACTGTTGGCCCACTGAGTTAACCAATCCTAAAATGGCACCTCTGACCTCTTATTTGGGATCATAAGTTCTCTTATTGCTTCAGCAATTTTGCACATTGTCCTCTTGCTTCTAGAACATTAAAATAATAAACCATAGAAAAAAATAAAACCTTTTTTTCCTTGCATTATACCTCAAAATATTTCCTTGAAATTACATAATACTTTTATTAAAAGAGTGAAGCAGGATTTCAGGAATCACATCTCTGTTACTTGTTTAAGAACTTGAATATTGTCTTAACGTCAAAGTTTTCACATATCTAAAATAGCGATATCCTCATGTTTGTTATATTTAGAAATAATATATGTGAAGTACTTAATATAGTGCCTAGAATACAGTAGCACTCAATAAATGCTAACTAATTGTCATTGTTATTAAATATCATGCATGTTATGTTTAGATTTGAAAATATGAAAGAATTCAAATATTCCATGGAAATATTATTATAAACAAATAATTATATTTGGGGATCATATGTTTTAGCAATGTGAAAGAAATATAACAAAGAAAAACCTAAATTTGGTTTTTACTCAAATAATTATTTTAATGTCTAACCCTTTTGAATGTTGTATTAGCTTCCTAGGGTTGCCAAAACAAATTGCCACAGGCAGAATGACTGAAAACAGCAGAAATTAATTCTCCCATATTTCTGGAGGCTAAAAGTCTGAAAGCAAAAGATTAATACCATGCTATTATTGAAGGAACAAGGGCAGGATCCTTTCTTTGGCTCTTTCTAGCTTCTAGAAGTTGCCACCAATTCTTGGCATTCCTTGTCCAGATACCTCATTCTGCCTCGATTGTCAAATGACCTTCTTCCCATTGTCTTCCATGTTTTCACATAGCATTCTTCTCTGTGTGTGTCTCTGCCTTTCTGTGTCCCAATATCTTCTTTTTATAAAGAATAGCAATCACTGAATTACAGACCAGCCTAATGCAGTATGATCTCATCTTATTTTGATTATAACTTCAAATATTTTGTTACCAAATAAGATCACATTCACAGTTAGCTAGAGTTAGGACTTAACATATCTTTTTGGAGGACAGGATCTAACCCACAGTAAATGCTCACTATTTGAAGGCAAAGTTCTGAGCATTTCACATGTACTTTCTGGGTTAATTTTTCTAACTTCTATCACTATCTGCTGAGAATGTATTTATAATCATGCTTTTCTATATAGGTAAAATGAGGAACAAGGTAATTGAAGTACCAAAATTCTCATAGCTAATTAGTGATGCCCTGATGTAAGCCATCTTACTGGTATCTTAGTGGCACCATGATGGCTTACCTCTATAGGCTGTATGTTGTACTTGATGAAAAAAAAAAAAAAAACTTTCATGGAACCAGGCTCTGTAAGATGAATTAGGATAATGGAATTGTGGAATAGTAGAGGCCATGTGCTATGTGGCTGCATTTAAATACCAGAAACATTACATACAAAATCATAATGATCAGCAATGGAAGAATGAAATTCAGTATTTCCAGATCCTCAGGGATCTGTAGCAATGGCTAACGTATCATCATCATCTTAAAGGTTATATGGGGGGACAGACATCTGGAGTGTTGCTGAATTTGATTTAATCACAAAAATAATAAGACATGGTAAGCAGAAAGATGATGCTTGTTAACACCACTTTTCTGAATATAAACCACCTCAAAATCCCACATAGCCTCCTGATTGAATAGGAGGCTGTTTCCTCCAGAGGAACAACAGTGAAATGCTACAGCAAAAATATATAATAGGTATTTTGACTCTTCTACAAAAGGCTGTGACATTTTACAGGGTTATAGCATACTGGAGAAAGAGGAATAACTGAACATTTTGAAACATTTCAGACACAGTTATTGTTACTTCAAACACCAATAAACTCAAAAGGTCTTCCAATTATTGTTGTAGCTTATGGCAGCTAGATTGTAATTGGAGCCATGGTCTAAGTCCGGTCCACAGTGGGTCCTATAATCATTATTTTCAATCTGCAAATGTATTACTAGGAGAAAAACACTTAGCACCTGGAAAAATCCTTAGTTCTTTGACCTGTGAAATAGAGCCCTTAAAACTGCCTACCTTTCCTTCTCATTCTCTAAACAGGATAGGAAAATAGAAGTAGTACTATACACTGGGAGGAATCACAGATATTAGCACTACCTTTAAGATTTGAGGGTCTAACTCTGATCCCCACCATCATGATATAGGCCTCTCCTTCAAATCCTACCTATGGTTGTATAGAGGCCTTTTTAGGAAAAAAAGAAAGGGAAGGATCCAGGTTGATTTATCAGATACACTGTTAAAATAGCTGGACATAAACTGCTGATACCATATTTCCCCACTTTCAGATGACCTTGAAGGAAGGTTACAGAAAAGTCTCTCTAGTAGGCAGAGCTGCAAGCATGGTACCTAAATAACCAATTTGCATGGATAGGGAAGGACTTTGATGTATGGATATGTAATGACTCTTGAGCAGTCTCTCTCTCTCTCTCTTTCTCTCTCTCTCTCTCTCTCTCTGTGTGTGTGTATATATATAAATATATTATCTATGGTTTATATATATATATATATATATATATATATATATGTACAACATATATATATATATATATTCCCCAAAATGGAATTTATTTACTAAAATATGTGTATTTACTCCTACATGTTTAAACTTCAGAAACCTTCCAAGTACTCTCTATTTGATGCAACACAGCTATTGAGATGCTTTTTCCACTGCTCAAAACATTTTTGGAATACATTGATTTTGATGACTTAATGTGCTTCTGCTGTTTTCTATTTCATCTCTTCCACATGGGCAAAACATTTCCCTTTGAAGACTTTTTTTTTTTTTAATCTGGGGAAACAAGAAAAAGTTGCTTGGAAGAGATCCGCTGAACAGAGAGGATGGAGCATGGGGATCATAATGTTTTTGTTAAAAAAAAAAAACAAAACTGCTAAGCATTCAATGCAATGTGAGCAGGTGCATTGTCATATTGGAAGAATCAGTTACCCGTTTGCCACAATTTGGATGCTTCTGTGAATCATAATGCAACCTTCGCAAAACCTCCAGATGAAAACTTTGGTGACCGTTTGATATGGAGGAACAAATTCTAAGTATACTACAAGGGGCAAGCCTCCAAAAAGATAATTCTGATTTTTATGGGATGTATACATAGTTGTCAGAAACCTGGAATAAACCAAATTGAATGAAACGTAGCTTAAAAAATGTTGAGGGCAATGTGTGTGTATGCACCTGTGGCAGTGTGGATTTGTGAACCTTTGTGTCTCACATTAATGTCCAGGAATGATAACTGTTATCAAAGACATAGCAATCAGGTCCACAGAATGACTGATTGTATGGCTGTAAAACAGCCTCATTCTTAGCCAGAGAATACTTTTGCACAAAATTCCCATGAAGACAAGGGTCGTCATGATGGGAAAGACTCCACTGATGGGACCACCAACACATTGTAACTTGCATAAATTTTATCTCCCTGAAATTGGAAAGCATATTTTTCTTTAATGAAACAAAGTTTCAGAACACTCAGGAATGATGAACAAACCCAGAATTCATCAGACTAACACCATCTTCTAAAGCTTCTTGGTAGCTAGCAGGTTTTTCATATAGAGCATGATTTTACCATCTTAATATTTCAGAAACAACTTTTCATTATATTTTTAATAAACCAATGTTTACTATTTCTTAAATTTAATTGGAGGAGAAAATATATTATCTATGGTTTTAATAATGTTAAATAATTTCTCAAGATGACCTTGTTATCTTTGCTATTTTTGTTGTGCCAAATGCTTGGGTGAAGAAGTATAACATTAAAGATGATTTAGATTTTGAGGAATTTTAACTCTTCATAAAACTTTTTCTGAATCCTCTGGTCTCACAATATTTATTGGATAATTTACTCTTGTTTCATAAAAAAAGTTTTTTTATTCATGAATACACACTTAGGGCATGTTCAGAAGCATGAGAATAGAATAGGCTCTCAGGACAGAGTGACCTAAGAATACAGAAAGGTCATTTGTTTGTATATTATGTATTCATTTCTATCAAATACCAGATGGTCTGGAAAGGTAAGATAATGCTAATAAGTCTCAGGATATTACTGACAATTAGGTCAAATTGCTATTGTTTATCTCTATAATAATAACAGTTAAATTTATAAATAAGTTTACTTCCTAGAAAAGGAGGAGGAAGCCAAGTATCAATGAGAAAATATTTCAGTTTCTTTTAAAACTATTAGGCTCCCTACATACTATCAACCACACTATTTTGGGTTTTCTCTTGTGTAGGAGAGAATGACTTCAGCAGCTTTGGATCGTCCAAACTCTGCATATTCCAAAGAAAGGTTTTGTTTTTTGCACAGACCCTGAGATATAACCACTAAGTTCTTTATTGTCCTAACTATTAATAATATCTTTGTTTACCTGAAGCCATGGACTATACCAAATAGTTTATGTGAACAGCATGATTATGAAAACATACTATGAAGTTCAGATCAAATTACTTTGATTCCTGATTAGATTGTAATAATCTGGGAGAATTGGTGGATTCAATCTGGCTACTTCTCAGAAGGAAACTAATGCAATGTAAATTGTAGATTCTGTTTTAAATCTGTTTTTCTATATCATTTTATCCAAAAGTTAAAGCTAATGACCTTCACAATAACATGAATACTTTTTTTTTAAATCACTGCATCAACAAGAATTGATTTGACTGGATATAACAGAATACCTAACAGTTGCTTAAGCATTTAAGGGTTTATTTTTCCTATGTAAAGAATTTAGATATATGGATCTAGAGTTAGTTCAAATATTCATTGTATCAGTTGACTTCTATGAAGCACTCTTGTCTCATCTCTTATGGTTTAAATATAGTTATTGAAGCTCCAATATGCTTACAAATAATAGCACGAAGAGTAGGAAGGGAGCCGGGCTCGGTGGCTCAACCTGTAATCCCGCGCCTTGGGAGGCTGAGGTGAGTGGATTGCCTGAGCCCGCGGGTTCGAGACCCGCCTGGGCAACTTGGTGAGACCTCATCTCTACAATAAATCAAAAATCAGTCGGGCGTGGTAGTGCGC
>CAUYQG010176198.1:0-21331 GCA_963574415.1 Tarsius wallacei | reverse complement strand
ATATGAAAAGTCAAGCACAAAAGATACAGAGAACCCCCACAAGACATCAAATGAGAAGACCAACCCCTAGAAACATAGTAATTCACCTAAACATTGTAGGTACAAAATTAAAAAATCCTAAAGACAGCAAGAAAGAAAGGTCAGAACACCTACTGGGGAAAATCAATCAGAATAGCAGCAGAACTATCAGCAGAAACACTACAAGCAAGAAGGGACTGGAGCCCTATATTCAAAGTCCTCAAACATAAACAATTTCAATCAAGAATTTCCTATCCAGTCAAGCTCAGCTTCATCAGTGATGGAGAATTAAAATCCTTCCTAGTCATCAAATCTCTAAGAATTTATGCAGCTTCCAGACCAGCTCTACAGGAGACACTTAAAAAGGTATTAAGCACAGACAAAAAAAAAATAATAATAATGACCACACACTTCCCAAGAGAACAGCAGAGCACAGAGCCAACAGATAATACAGTGCAACAGAAAACTTGAAAATACACACATACATCAACCCCAAAGCCATAACAGAACAAGCAAAGAAAAAACTTTATAAGGACCTAATGACAGGGATGAACAATCACATTTCAATAATCAGCCTGAATGTGAACGGACTAAATGTACCACTGAAAAGACATAGAATGGCAAACTGGATAAGAATACATGACCAATTATTTGCTGCATCCAGGAGACTCATCTCACTACAAGGAATGCACACAGACTCAAAGTTAAAGGATGGAAAATAAGTTTCTAGGCAAATGTATCACAAAAGAAGACAGAGGTCACAATCTTAATATCAGACAAAAAAACTTTTAAACTGTCAAAAATTTAAAAAGATGCAAAAGGACACACATAATGATAAAAGGTTCAACCCATCAGCAAGAAATACCCATTCTAAATATATATGCACCTGACATAGGAGCGTCAGCATTTATATAGCAACTACTAAGTAAACTAAAAAAAGATATTGACTCTAACACTATTATAACAGGGAACTTGAGGGAACTTGAATACCCTGAACAACCCTGGAGAGATCATAGAGGCAAAAAATCAACAAGGAAATCCTGAACTTAAACTTGACACTAAACATATGGATGACTAAATATCATTCCACCCAACAACCACAGAATATACATTCTACTCATCACCACATGGAACATACTCCAAGATTGATCACATCCTAGGCCATAAATCAAGCATAAGCAAATTCCATAAGGTTGAAATCTTGCCATGCACAATCTCAGACTACAGTGGAATAAAAATAAATATCAAAACTATCAATATTTCCCCAAAGCCCACAAAGCCATGGGCACTAAACAGTATGATACTGAACAACTACTGGGTCAACACTGAAATCAAAGCAAAAATTAAAAGATTTCTGGAAAAAAATGAGAATGAAGAAACATCTTACCAAAACCTCTGGGATGCCATGAAATCAGTTCTAAGAGGGAGTTTAAATCTCTGTGAGCACACATCAAGGAAATGGAAAGATCACAAGTGGAGAGCCTAACAAATCACCTAAGGGAGCTGAAAAGAGAAGACCATCAAAACCCCAACTTTGGCAGAAGGTTCCAAATCACCAAAATACTAGCTCAAATATGGAGCATAGAAGACAAAAATATCACAGAAAACATCAACAAAACAAAAACCTGGTTCTTTGAAACAACTAACAGGATTGATGGATCCCTAATCAGAATGACCAAGAAAAAGAGAAAAAAAACCCAAATAAACACAATCAGAAATACAAAAGTGAAATTACAACTGACCCCAAATAAATACAAAAGATTTTTGGAGATTACTATGTGCATCTATATGGAAACAGACTTGATAACCTAAATGAAATGGAGAACTTTCTGACATCACATATCCTCCCCAGGTTGAAATAAGAAGACATTGAGACACTAAATAGACCAAAACCTTGGACCAGATGACTTTCCAGCAGAATTCTACAAAATGTACAAGGAGGAGCTGATACCAATCCTATTGAAGGTATTCCAGGCAACTGAGAAAGACCAAATTCTACCCAAATCATATTATGAAGCTAACATCACACTGATACCCAAACCGGGTAAAGAGTCAACAAAAAAAGAGAACTATAGGCCAATATCCCCTATGAACATAGATGAAAAATCGTCAACAATATTCTAGCAAATAGGATCCAAAAACACATCTCATAAATTATCCACCATGACCAAATAAGCTTTAACTCCAGGATACAAGGCTGGTTCAACATTTGCAATATCATAAATGTAATTAGATACATCAACAGATATAAAAGCAAGAACAACATGATTATATCATTAGATGCAGAAAAAGTTTTTGAAAAATTCCAGCATCACTTCTTGATAAAAACCCTCAAACACCTAGGTATAAAAGGAACATACCTCAAAATAGTAAATGCCATTTAAGATAAATCCACAGCTAACATATTGCTAAATGGACAGAAACTGGAAACATTTCCAATGAAAACTGGAACAAGACAAGGCTGTCCACTTTCACCCCTCTTGTTCAACATTGTGTTGGAAGTACTAGCTAGGGCAAGCAGACAAGAGAAGGAAGTCAGGGGTATCCAAATAGGAAAAGATGAAGTCAAGTTATCCCTCTTTGCTGATGATATGATCCTATACCTTGGAAGTCCAAGATAATCTGTCAAAAACCTGCTTACACTGGTAAAGGTCTTTGGCAAAGTCTCAGGGTACAAAATAAATGTTCAAAAGACAGTTGCATCCATATACACCAACAACAGGCAGGCAGAGGCCCAAATTAAGGCACAGTCCCATTCACAATAGCCACAAAAAAAAAAAGAAAGAAAAACCTCAGCATCTTCCTAAACAGAGAAGTGAAAGACCTTTACAATGAGAACTCAAAACACTGCTCAAAGAAATCCAAGGAGACACAAACAAATGGAAAATTATTCCATGCCCATAGATAGGAAGGATCAACATTGTTAAAATGTTCATCCTAGGAAAGGCAATCTACAGATTCAACGTAATACCCATTAAGTTACCAAAATCATTCTTCTCAGACCCGGAAATAACAATACCTAAATTCACATGGAAACATAAACGATCACGAATAGCCAAAACAATCCTTAGCAAAAGAAACAAAGCAGGAGGTATCACACTTCCAGACTTCAAATTTTACTATAAGGCTGCAGTAATCAAAATAACTCTAATTGGTACAAGAACAGGCATATACACCAATGGAACAGGATAGAGATTCCGGAAGAGAAACCTCAATTTCTCAATCAACTCATCTTTGACAAAGCCTCCGACAACAACCACTGGAGAAAGGCGAACCTATTCCTTAAATTGTGCTGGGAAAACTGACTGATCACATGCAGAAGACTGAAACAGGACCTCTACCTATCACCATACACAAAAATTAACTCTAAATGGATCAAAGACTTAAACGTAAAACCTAAAACCATAAGAATCTTAGAAAATGCAGGAGACACCCTTATGGAAATTAGAACTGGCAAACAATACCTATTCATAACCCTAAATGCCCATACCTTAAGAAATAAGATAGACAATGTTGCCTCATCAAACTAGTGAACATCTGCAAAGCCAAAGATGTCATCAAGTGAGCAGGGAGACAGGTCACAGAATGGGAAAAAATATTTGCCAACTGCATATCTGACAAAGGTCTATGATCTATAAGGAACTTAAACACGCTGAAAGGAAAGAAACAGCACCATTAAAAAGTGGGCAAAGGCATGAATAGACACTTCTCAAAAGAAGATACATGGGCAGCCAACAGACACATGAAAAAGTGCTCAACCTCACTCGTCATCGGAGAAATGCAAATCAAAACCACACTGAGAAACCACTTCATCCAGTAAGAATGACCATCATTAGTAAACAAACAACAGATGCTGGCAAGGATACGGAACACTTCTGCACTGCTGGTGGGAAAGCAAAGTAGTGCAATCTCTTTGGAAGACAGTGTGGTAATTTCTAATAGAATGAGAAACTGATATTCCAGATGATCCAGAAATTCCCCTATTGGGAATATACCCAGAGGAACACAAATCATTCTACAAAAAAGATAGATACCTGCACACTTATGTTTGCTGCAGCTTTATTCACAATAGCAAAAACATGGAACCAACCATGTTGCCCATCAAAATTCAATTGGATTAAAAAAGTGGTACGTATACACAATTGAATATTATGCAGTCAAAAAGAAGGATAAACATATGAACTTTGCAACGATTTAGATGGATTTAGATTCGATCATACTCAATGATCTAGCACAGAAACAAAGAACAGAGTACCATATGTTCTCACGCATAACCTAAACTTGACCAATGATAATACTATAAGAAAGGGATTGGCAATAGTGGGAAACTGTCAGGGGTGGGCTGTGGGATTGGCAATTGAGAGAAACTGCTAGGGGAGGGAGGGGCATACGTCATTAAGAAGGGTACCTACATAATCAACATTTGTATATCTAACCTTGAATTATACCCACATCTTTACAGTAATAATAAAAAAGAAAACACATAGCCATGAATTGGCTTACTACAAAATGTAACTCGTATTATGTCCTGTGAGATATCCAATAATTGTCACAATAATGTGGCTACAGGTGGCATGAAGGAATGCAATGTGCATAAACCATATCATTTAAGAGTTAGGGGACATTTCAGGATGAACTACCTGTCTTATCTTTTACTTTGAGGCTCTTTGAATCATTCTAACTGGCACAAATGAACTCTGAAAAAAAAATTATGCTTCTTGTTGACATAGTTGAAGTTGAATTTTTCCCATCTCAAGGAATAATTTGAGTACAGTTAACCTGTGCTGAGTGTGTTGGACAGAATCTAGATGAACATTGAAGCCTATTGGTGTCCGCCTGGTGCCTCTTTAGTTCACATGTTAACCAGAGACTCAGAAAAAGTTTAAACAGGAAGACGGAATATGGACTCTTCCTCTTTTGCAGTCTTCTAAGATTTATACCCTCAGTTTCTAGTAAATGGACTTGGATTTCCTGGACTTCCTCCTGTGAATTTTTAAGCTGTTAAGTGTGTTTCTGTATAAAAGTTTTAGTCATCTGCATGGTGAACTCTCAGCCATTCTATAGGGAGAAAAGTCATCCGAATAAGATAGTGAACCTATGTTGCTCCCTTCTTTAAAGTGCTGAATTACCTCTGCTATCTGCCTAATTTCCTAAATTTTCCAGCAATCCTTGTGTACATAGTTGGTATCTGCATGACAGGTCCACATGGAGCTATACAGCCATACCTGAAGCATACATCTTTTTTTGTTTTCAGAGTTATTAAGGAATAGTTGATAAATAAAAATTGTAGATATTTGCAATGCATAAGATGTTGCTATATATATATAAATTATAAAATAATTCAATCACAATAAGTAACATACCCATCACATCACATGGTTGCCATTTTTGGTGCATGTGAAGATAACATTTCAAATCTAACTTCTTAGCAAATTGCAAGTGTACACTTCTTAGCAAATTGCAAGTGTACATTATTAACTATAGTCACCATTATGTACATTAGATCCTTACAAGCTATTCATCTTATAACTGAAAGTTTATACTCTTTGATTGATATTATCTCATTACTACCACCTCCCAGACCCTGGCTACCCCCATGATACTCTATGTTTCTTTAAGTTCTAATTCTTGACATTTCATAAAAAATGAGAACTCATACATTACTTGTCTTTTTCTGACTCACTTATTTTTTTTAGTGCAATGTCTTCAAACTTCATCCATGCTAAGTGGCAACAATTCTTTTTATTTTGTGACTATATAATATTCTATTGCATGTGGCTATATCAAACTTTTTGTATACATTCTTCCGTAAATGAATACTTAGGTTATTACCATGTCTTGGCTATTGTAAATAGTGCTGCAATGAACACAGGAGTGCAGATATCACTCCAACATACTCATTCTAATTCATTTTGATATATACCCAAAAGTTGAATTCCTGGGACATATGGTAGTTATTTTTAAATTTTTTGAGGAAACTTTATGCTGTTTTTCATGATAGCTGTGCCAGTTTACATTCTCAATAACAGTACACAAAGTTTCCCTTTTCTCAACATCCTTACCATTTGTTATATTTTAATGTATTTATTTATTTTTATTAATAACAATTCATGGCTGGGCTCAGTGGCTTAGCCTGTAATCCCATGCTTTGGGAGGCCGAGGTGAATGAATTGCCTGAGCCCACGGGTTCGAGACCCACCTGGGCAAGTTGGTGAAACCTCATCTCTACAATAAATAAAAAAAAAATTAGCCGGGTGTGGTAGCGCGCGCCTGTAATTCCAGCTACTTGGAAGGCTGAGGCGGAAGGATCGTCAGAGCCTAGCAGGTCGAGGCTGCGGTGGCCGGGAGCGGCCACTGCACTCCAGTCTGGGCAACAGAGTGAGACTCCAACTCAAAAAAAAAATTTTTATATGATAAATTATAATTGTGTACCCTTATGTAGTACAATGTGATGTTTCCATATATGTACACAATATAGAATGATTACATCAGCTGATTAACATATCCATTATACCTTTTACTTATTTTTTTGTGGTGAGATATTTGAAATGTTCTCTTTTAGTTATTTGAAATATGCGATACATTATTGTTGACTATAATCATTCTCAAAACTTTTTCTCCTGTTTATATGAAACTTCATATTTTTTGAGTAACAGCTCCTCATTTTGTCTTTCAGATCACAGCTATCCTAGTGAGTTTGAGATGATATCTCATTTAAGTTTTAATTTGCAGTTCCCTGAGATTAGTGATGTTGTGCCCCCTTTCATATGTCTGGTTTGGATTTGTATGTCTTCTTTTGAGAAATGTGCATTCAGGTTCTTTGACCATATTTTAATTGGGTTATTTTTATTTAATTTGATTTGTTTATTTATTAATTCATTCATTTATTTTACTATTGTGTTAAGAAAGAAAATATGTTAAATTGACTCTGCTTACGGATGACATGTAATATATAGAAAATCATTAGTATATAGTATGAGTTTTTAGAATTGTTCTAATAAGAAGTCATATTGTAAGAGGAATAACATTGCATATATCTCAATCTTCTGACATATCCTACAAGGCCTTATAGTTCATCAACAAAAGCCATGGTATGAAGGAGTGGCCATTTGTGGAGAGTGAGAATTAAATAGCAGCTTGAAGAGGGTATTTCCAGAGAAGAGTTGTGTGGCCTGTAGCGTCAGAGGCTAAGCAGAGCCAGAATGGCATTCAAGCATGGGAACAGACCAACAGATATGTCAAAGCCCAAGCAAGGTGTGAAGGATGTCTTTATGAAGAAATTACTTGGCATTGCACATCATAACTCAAACAAGGTGAGAGAGCATTCAAGAGATGGGTGAGGACAAGGTTAAGCCGTCAAAGTCAAAGCGGAAACCGGGCTCGGTGGCTCAGCCTGTAATCCCGCGCCTTGGGAGGCTGAGGTGAGTGGATTGCCTGAGCCCGCGGGTTCGAGACCTGCCTGGGCAACTTAGCGAGACCTCATCTCTACAATAAATCAAAAAACAAAACAAAAAAACAAAAAAAAACTAGCCGGGTGTGGTAGTGCACGCCTGTAGTTCCAGCTACTCAGAAGGCTGAGGTGGAAGGATCGCGGGAGCCCAACAGGTCGAGGCTGCGGTGGCCGGGAGTGGCCACTGCACTCCAGTCCGGGCGACAGAGTGAGACTCCAACTCAAAAAAAAAAACAAACAAACAAACAAAAAAAAAACGGAGAAAAGAGATATTGTAATGGGAAAGGATGCAGTAGCAGAGACATGTTAATGGAATGGGGTAATGGAATAGTAATCACTTTAAGGATAATTAGGGTCACATTAAGAATAACGGGAACTCACATTTTTAGAAGAGTACAAACTTACAAAGAGAAGAAAGCATGCACTGAAAATGTATTTGCATATTTAGTCCCGTATGCAGAGAAACCACAGGAGTGGTGATACTCTCCATAGCAGTGAACACATATAGAGCACATATCTGACTTCTAAATACAGTGTTGTACTAAAAGGAATTGTAGCTCCTGGAATAAATGGCTGATTTCAGATTTGAACAGGGAAAATCTAAAATGAACCTAGAACATCTGGTTCAGCAGAAAGGAATAAGATGTTCAAATAATAATGGGCATGTGTCAAAAAGACAGAAGCCAGATAAAATAGGTTTTTTACGCCTAAATATGGGATAACTTGCATATCAGATAAATAACAATTGTGATAAATTATAATTCATCGAGTAAAGTATGTGACAAACAAAATGTGTACACATATCAAAGAAACTCACTATATGAAAAGAACATGCCAAGTGACAGGATACATGAGAAAAACAAAGTATTAATTTTGTGCTCCTTCTGTTTATGATCTTTAATCCGAATCTAATTATTAACAATCTTTATACAAACCCAAACTAAGTGACACATTCAATAACCACCTGAGCTATAAACTTCAAAAGTATCAAGGTAATTAAATTCAAGGAAAAACTGAGGAGAATAAAAAGGTATGACAACTAAATGATGCTTAATATTGAACTAGATGAATTAACAATACAAGATACTTTTACAATTGGCAAAATTTGAATAGAATGATGAATAGAAATAATTTTTTATTGTCAATTTATGGTATAAATAGTTGCATTTTGGTTATATAGTACAATGCCTTTGCCAGAAATATACACTTAAAATATCCAAGGATCATGAAGCAACAAGTGGTTAACCTATATTCAAGTAATTCAGGAGAAAGTTATTTGTAATTATTGCATTTCCGAAGTTCATAAATGCTTCAAACATTTAAAAAGTATGTATTAAAATATGATCACAAAAATGACTCACTGAATTTCTAATTTCAGATCCGACATGCAAAGGGACTGGAAGTTATCATTCCTATTATACACACAAGAAGAAGATAAACAAACTGATAATCAATGACATTTTATGGACCCATCAGCAAACTGAGTTTGCGGGACAAACTACCACTCAGAAATCTGGAGATACAGAAAAATCCAGACAGCCACAACATAAATGTGCTCTTTAGAACAGAAACCACTATAAACCACAGAGCTATAAACTGGGAGGACATTTAAATATAAATTGGATACATTGTTGGAGGCTAAGTGTAGACTAGCATGAAATGGAGAAACTCCTGAGGGCTATATTAACCTAGGGGTACTATAATTTCATAAGGTTTTAACATGCAGGAACACTGACAGGATTTTGTGATGAAAATCTAAGTAAGGTCTCCTGGATTTGGAAGGGGCAGAAAAGAATAATCATTGTGCAATGCACCCAGAGCATTCTATTTAACAGTCCTTCCTACTCTCTATGGGTAAAGAGAAATGCCTTCGGAACAAACAACTATCTGATTATAGGATTGGTAAGGCGATATATACGATGAGCCTGAAATGTCCTATAGTCCCAGAAAATAAGGCTATACTCAAAAAATAAAATAAATAAAATCATTGTGATAAACGTGTGTCAAAGAGATGCTGACGTCAGTGGAAAGAACTTCCACTGACCAAAATTTGAGCAGGAGGATAAATAAAGTATATTATACCCAAATGTATAAAACAAATATGCATGTATCCATATTGGTTTAAATAAATGATTGATAGATCCACCTATATTGTCTTCAGGAATGTCCACACTGCTCTTCATGATGGCAGCACCAATCTATGTTCTCACCAACGATGGACAAATATTCCCTTTAATCTTACCAGTAGGCTAAACTATGTTTTGAGTAAACAAAGAATCTTTGTACTATCATCACAGAATTTGTGTTAGCCTAGTTCTGTTTTAGCATTCTGAAACACGTATTAAAAATTCTCACCAACACCTGTTATCTCTCTTCTTTTTTTATAATAGCCATTCTAATAGGTGTGAGGTAGAAAAAATTATCATAGTGATTTTGATTTGCAGTTCCATAATAGTTCCTGATATTGAGTACTTTTTCATATACCTGTTAGCCACTTTTACCATATCTTTGAGAAATGTCTGTTCAGGTTCTTTGTCCATTTGTTTTTCTGCTGTTGAGTTGTATGATTTATTTATAAATTTTAGATAATTTATTATCAGATATGTGGTTTGCAATTTTTTTCAATCTGTAGGTTTCATTTTCAGTTTGGTGATTGTTTCCTTTGCTGTGCAGAAAATTTTTAGTTTGATGTAGCTCCATTTATTTATTTTGGCTTTTGTAGCCTTGTCTTTTAGTGTGATATCCAAAATGTCATTGTCAAAGACAATGTCAAGGAGCTTTTCTATCATGTGCCCCAGTAAACATTTTTCTGGTATATACTCAAAGGAAAAGAAATCACCACCCAGTAAAAGTATCTGCTTTTCCATGTTTATTGTAGCATTACTCACAATCTCCAAGATATAGGACAACCTAAGTGTCCAGTGATGGACAAATGGATTACCAAAAAAAAAAAAAAAAAAAAAAAAATTGTGTGTGTGTTTGTGTGTGTGTGTGTGTGTGTGTGTGTGTGTATGATGGAATATTATTCAGGCTTTTCAAAGGAAAATATTCTGATATTTGCCACAACATAAACGAACTTGGAAGACATTATGCTAAGTGAAATATGCGAGACATAGACAAAAAAGATTTCATGGTCACTTATTTGGGAATCTCAAAAAAATTGAGTCAAATGCACAGAGATAAAGAATATGACCGTGTTCGGCGGTACAGGTATAAATGAGAAGATTTAGGTCAAAGGATACAAAGTAGTAGATATGTAGGAAGAACAAGTTTAAATACGTTATTCACAATATGAAATTATAGTTAATAACATTCTATAGCACTCAAGAGTTTAATAAATGAGTATCCTCTAGCTAGCATCATGTTGTATACAGTAAATATACAAAATAAAATTTATAATAATTTTTAAATGATTGAATAAATTAATAGATGGTGTAAGACATTTATCTCTCATGCAGAAAAAATTCCAAATAATTTATTTAGTCTTCAGAGAGTTTGAGTAAACTTTCTTTTTTTTTTTTTTTCTCACTCCATCGCCCAGACTGGAGTGCAGTGGCCGCTTCTGGCCACCGCAGCCTTGACGTGCTGGGCTCCGGCGATCCTTCCGCCTCAGCCTTCCGAGTAGCCGGAACTACAGGCGTGCGCTACCACTCCCAGCTAGTTTTTTTTTTTTTTTTTGATTTGTTGTAGAGATGAAGTTTCGCCTGCCCAGGCGGGTGTCGAGCCTGCGGGCTCAGGCAATCCACTCACCTCAGCCTCCCAAGGCGCGGGATTACAGTCTGAGCCACCTAGCCCGGCTAACTTTCTACAACTTGAATTGGATGGTGCTTAGTGACCTGCTTCAAATGACTACAGTGTGGAAAGTTCAATGTGTAGATAAGGATAAACATCACAGTGGAAAAACACTGTTTCCTGCAGGAAATCAAGGTCAACACCATCAATGGTGATAAAACATGTTGATAGTTTGTACTCTTGATCTTAGTTCATATTAATATATTAACACTGATTTCATAATTGTAACAAATGCACCTATAATCTAAGATTTTAACAATAGGGGAAGCTATATTTTGGGTAAACAGGATTCTTTGTACTATTTTCACAGATTTTTCTTGTTAACCTAGTTCTGTTCTAACTTTATGAAAAATTTGTTAAAATCTATTACTTAAATTATATTTACTTCTCTTAAAATGTCTTACCTATGAAAAATTATTTCATTATGTTAAGCAACTCTTGGATAAAACTGGAAGCCAATCCAAAACTGGAATTTCTAAAACATACAAATAATGAAAGCATTGAATATTTAATATTTGTGGGTTTTAATTAAATTGTGGTAATAAGAATAGGCAAACTTTAAATATTTATACCCCAAAAATAACAAATTAAAGGTAGTTAAATTCTCAATGTGAAAACATTAAAAATAGACAAAAATGAAAATAAGAAGGACATACTAGCAAAGACAAAACAAAAATTAATTAGTAGAAGACAATAGAAATAATTCATTAGAAATAATCTTTTTCTTAAGATATTTATCAAAATAAATGAAAAATATCTAATCTAGTAAGCAAAAAAGAACTGTGTAAAAAATACCAAATTAAGCATGGCAAGGAGGAAATAGCCAGTGAGACAGATATGTTTTTAAGAAACTATGAAATAAATGTGCATAATTTATACTCATATATTTTTAAAAAGATGGTGTCCATTTATATGCCATCTTTAGTGAGACATCTCTTCAAGTCTTTGCTATTTTTTAATTAGGTCATTTGTTTTCTTACCTCCTTATATATTTTGGATATTAACCCCTTATCAGATATGTGATTTACAAAGTTTTTTTTCCTAATCCATAGGTTATATTTTTATTTTGTCAACTGTTATATCCCATGTAGGAATGTTTAAAATATTTGCACTTCACATTCATTGCAGCATTATTCACAATAGCCGTTATGGAATCAATCTAAATGTCCATCAATGGATAAATGGACAAAGAAAATGTATTATATGTGCACAATTGAATATGAAATACTATGAAACCTTAATAAAAAAAAGGTTTGCCATTTGCAACAACATGGATGAATTTGGAGGATATTATGCTAGGTAAAATAAGTCAGGCACAGAAAGACAAATACTGTATGATGTCACTTAATGTGGAATCTAAAAATGTTGAACTCACAGAAGCAGAGACTAGGATGGTAGTTGTTAGAGTCTGGGGGTTTAGAGGCTTGGGGAGATGTTGATCAAAGGATACAAGTTTCAGTGAGACAGAAGGAATATTTTAGGAGTTCTTTTGTGTACAGTATGGAAGCAATAGTTAATAATGATGTATTATATACTTGAAAAGGACTAAAATGTAGATATTAAGTGTTCTTACCACAAAAATGTTAAGTATCTGTGGCAATGGTTGTGTAAATTATGTTGATTTAATCATTATACACGGTATACATATATCAAATCTTTACATTTTACACCCTAAATACATACAATTTATCTGTTAATTAAATATAAATTAATTTAAAAACAAAATTAAGACTAAATAAGTAAAAACGAATTTGAAACAATGAGATTTAAACTATATCTTTCAATAGGTAACAATTTTTATTAGATTGTTTTTAAAAATTCACGAATGTTATGACTTAAAATTGTTAATTCCACAGATTTGTTTACTTATTTTTTAAATCCTAATTTGATTAGTTTATTATGGCTTCCTCACTCCTTGTAGTATAATATTTCGATGTGTAATATCTCTAAATCCTATCAGTAACAAAGTTGGGTTTCATTGCCTAGGTATACTGAATATCTCTGCGTTTCTGATTCTTACTCTTTTTTGTTTGTTTTTCTGAGTTAGAGTCTTGCTCTGTTGCCCAGACTGGAGTGCAGTGGCACACTTACGGCCGATTCTTATTCTTAAAAAGCATGATCACAAAGACTAAAGACAAAACAAAACTATATTCTTTCTCTGTGTATATTGATTTATTTCACAAATAAAAATCATATAGAGAGATCTTCCCATATGAGGAATTATTTTTTGAAGGAAAAGCCCCCTGTAATACTGAGTTCCTCCAATAGGGAAATGTTCTAGGAATCCCCCAGCATCAGTGTATGAGCTAGCATTGCATTCAGCTTCAGTGAATTTGGGGGGAAGTTTCTTTCAAAGTATTTGCCCATTTTACGATGAGTGATTTATTAGCCCACCTGCCCACACCGTGCTGACCTTTCAGAAGTTTTTGACAAATGGCATGAATGTCATGCCTTATCCTCCCTATTCACCCAAACTCATCCCAAGCAACTGTTCTTTTGTTACTCTGGATGAACAAAGTTTTCAAAGGAATACATTTCCCACGTGGAAGAGATGAAACAAAAAACCAGCACAAGCATTAAAAGGCATCGAAATAGACAAGTTCAAAGACTGTCTTGAGAAGTAAAAAAAGTATCTCAGTAGGTGTATTGCAGCAAACAGAGAGTTCTTTGAAGGTGACTTATGTTTAAACATGTAAGAATAAATACACAATTTTTAATAAATAAGTTCCATGTTTTAGGGGGTTCCTCTTACATATAATGTTCAACCTGTTGTTTGAAAATATGTACACATTGTGGAAAGAGTCAAATAAACCCATTAATGTATGTATTCCTTCACGTAATTATCAATTTTTTGGTGAGAACACCATTTGTTATTCAATTTAAAACATAAAGGAAAGTCAATGTCACAGCACAAGGAAGAAAGAAGTCTTTGTTAGCCAAAGTTTTTAAAAAGATTTCTTGCTCTATGTCAGTAAACTATAGCCCATAGCCTGACCAACCTTATTTTTAAGAATGGCTTGTGAACTAATCATTGCTTTCACATTTTTTGATTGTTTGTACAAAAATCAAAAGTAGAATAATATTTATGACTTATCAAAATTGCATGGAATTTATTTTCATTGTTCATAAATAATGTTAAGAACTTGTGACAGAAGCCGCAAAGATGATAATATTTCATATCTGGTCATTACAGAAAAAGTTTTCTAACTGCTCCAGACCACTGTGTGGCCCTAAGCCCCAATAATTAGCAACCACTTGCTTTCTGTCACATTCTTCTGTAGAGCATTCTTCCCTTCTGGCTTCACTAGACCTGCCTCATGGCTTGTGGTTATGACTTATTTCACAAGGGAAGAGTATGAATCAGGATGAATTCTTCTCTATTTATGAATAGCATAAAATAACATTACTTCCAGAAAACAAAATAATATAAAGATTCTAATGTAGGGGAAGTCACAGTTACACCTTGTAATAATTTATTTAAGAACATCTAGATGATGTGTCATCTTTGATTTCTTTGAGCAGTGTTTTGATATTTTCATTGTAAAGGGTTTTCACTCCTCTAGGAAGATGCCATGTCATTTCATTGCTTTTGTGGATATTGTGAATGTGATTGTAATTTTTATTGGGTTTCTGTTTGTTTATTGTTGGTGTACAGGAATGCAACTGTCTTTTGCACATTTATTTTATACCCTGAGACATTGACACAGTCCTTTATCAGTGCAAGGAGTTTTTTGACAGATTCTCTTGGATTTTCGAGGTATAGAATCATGTCTGCAAAAAGGGATGGCTTAACTTCCTCTTTTCCTATTTGGATACTGATACAATTACTTTGGAAGACTGTCAATATCTACTAAATGTATACCTACTGAATATCTACTAAAAACAATTTTGTTTCTGGATATATTCATTATATTTATAAATACATATTTCCATCAAAAAACATGCACGAGAAGCTTCATGGAACTTTTTTTATAGGGTCCAAAACATGGAATAACCCAAATGTCTATTAACAAAAGAATATATACAAAAATATTTTTATTGATGCAATATAATCCTACAAATAAATTACATGGGAAAATGGCTACTACTGCATGCAATGCCATGAATAACGGAAGTGAAACAAAATAATGTCTGTGTGATGCCATTTATATGTAGTTCTGGAAACATAAAACTAATATATGGTGGTAGAAGTACAAGTAGTAATTACCTATGTGGGAGTATGATTAGAAGAAATGCTGGAATTTTTTTTAATGTTGATATGGTTAGTGTTTTTACATATACTGTATCTCCATCAATCTCCACTTCTGTCTCTCTATACACATATAAATAAATACTATATGTGTGTAAGTATTATTTGGAATATATAATTAATGTTTTTCTATTGTATGTTAGTATGTTTTTCTACAATTAAAAAAAAATGGAGAAAAGACAGCCCAGGACTATTAAGTTTTTGTTAGTTCATGGTTGTTTAAAAGATTCTTTTGATAAAAGCAAAGTAGAAAACCTAAATATACAAACAAAAATTCTTAGATATTTGGTTTCATTCTCCCTGAAAAGCGTGTTTCAACATTAATTCATTTTGCCTCGCATCCTTTTACCGATGGAACGCTGTGGTGATATCGTAACGTTCACCATTAACCAAATCTGAGGATGTACACTGTAAAAAGTGAATTTAGGTACTATAGTGTTCCCAAAGGGAAAGGGTGTAAAGGAAAAGTTACTGAATGCATTATATAGTCTCTTCATCTTCTGAAACCATGCAATAATTTTGAATAGAATATATATATATAAAAGAAAAATTGAGACTTGAATATATATATATATATGTATATATATATGAAAAGTATTTAGAAAGCTGTTTTCAAGAACCATTTGAAGAACCATTGCAGGTTCTTTGGTTTGAATTATCCTCATTTTTCAATTATGCTAGCTTCAAACATTAAACACATCAGCATCATTGCTGATAAATATAATCAAAGATATCAGTTTTTTTAAATGGCAAAATACAGTACAGCCCATGCCATTGCAATAAAAACACATATCTGACTGAATGTTTTTATGCTTAAAGTGCTGTGCTTTTTTTTCTCAGGGGATCTCTTATGCAATAAAGTTCCTGCATTCAAATTTAGACTTTTTTTTGGATACCATTTTTACTAACACTTTCTGACACTTGACTTGTAATACTTCCCATTAGGAGAAGACAGGATACAACCTGTGCTTGGTTTTCTGGAACCTTTATGGTCTAACCTGACTTAATGGACTAATTTGAAGTAAATACATATATTTAAATATATATGTATGTATATTTTACATACTTTGAGAATGCTTCCTATATAAATACACTAGCAAATCTTGATAATATGCCTTTTCATTTAAGACAATGAAATTATTTGAAGTCTAGGCTTGCTAGTGAAATAAAAAATGTAAACATCCTCACAGAAACAAAGATCTGAGTATCACATGTTCTCACTCAGGTAGTGGACCTTGAACATTTGTCATAACACTATAAGAAAAGGATTGACAGTGGTGGGAAACTATGGGGGGGGGTAAGGAGGGGAAGGGAGGTGGGATTAACAGTAGTCAATATCTGTCTGGGGACGGGGAGACACCCCTTATCAACAAGGGTGCCTGAACGATGCATATTTGTATACCTAACCCTTGACTGTAGCCCACAATTTTAAAATAAAAAGTATGTTTTTTAAAAAAGGGTAAACATCAAAAAAATCTGTACAGTATGTAACCATTATTTCTGAATGATTAAGAATGATCATTGATTTAAGAATGATTAAGAATACAATAATTTGGCTACTATATCACAACCATTGTTAGCTTGACAGGCTGAAGCCACTCTAAAGGCAAGAAAAATCTTATTGTCAAAATGAACAATTTGTAAGAAAAAAAAGTTTAAAAAATCTTAGGGAATATTATTATAAAATATATTTATTTCTTAAAGTCAGGACTTTGTTTTATACAAAAAGAATCCACCTTTTCTGTTGTGTGAGCTCAGAATAAGTAAGAATGCTTTAACAATTTATTTTGTCTTTTCTTTCTTTTTTATTTATTTTAATCTAATTTTTCTGCTAGAGGCATAGCTGTTTGTGGAGAAAGGCATTAAATCATGCTGCTAACTCTGCCCCAGTATTTTATGCACTTCAGTATGGAACTGAAAATATCTTTAAATATAAATTTATATGGTAACACAAATAATTTCAAACTCAATGTGGTTCTTCAAGGATGAACTTAAGTTTTCATATGCAGGTTGTACTAAGAGTCCAGCAGAAGCCCACTGAAAATCCTTAAAGAGTAGAAAAGGGCTGAGACCTTTTACGGTTTTCAATACTTGAAAGTGTTGTTAATGACAAAACATTTCTATTAAACATGTTGCTTTTCTCTTGGCATTGCATTGATCAAAATTCCTTTAGTAGGTAAAACTAAACAACAGAAAAATATCAATAATAGTCCTGCATAATAAATGAAAAACAAGGCAAAAGGCCCCTAAGAGATCACGTAAAATACAGCATTACATAATATTAAATCTACTGCAGATAGCCAGTAACATATGTACAAAGTTAAAATTAACAGGTCAGTGCTCCAGGCTGGGAAACATTCATTTGGTTTCTACTAATGAATCCCTAATGGACAGCTTCAGTGCATGTTGGGGTGTATTTTCACATAATGTCATTGGACCACAAACTAGCTTTCCTGCCTGATCTAGTTTACATAAGAAATACAAATTCTTGGAAGAGAGAATTTTAGAGCAAAGGGAAACTTTTCGTACTGAGGCATTCTGAAAGACACCACCACAAATGAGGATCCTATGTATTCAACCAACTGTCATGGGTGAAACAGAATTATCTACTGACTATAAACTTCAGAACAAACGACTGAAAGATTCTGAAATGTTCTTGGTACTTGATTAATTCTATAACCCTGTTCTCAGGGTAGAAGTCAGTAGTGCAAAGACAAGTTCGGAAAATAAACACTCCTTTTAGAGAAATGTACAAAAGCAATTGGTAGTGTTTTATGATGGTACATGGGATTTTAAAGCCGATTTATTTGTACCAACAGGAGAAAACATACTAATGAAAGCTTTGAGGAAAGAACGTTAACACTGTGCCTAGTGACACAAGGGATATCTAGAGAATAATTTCCACTACAGTCCACTTTGAGTATCTGGAAATGAGAGCCCAACCATATTTCTGTGTACAAGCTTTAACATTGAAAAAGCATTAGCCACTGTCAGAGGTAGAATTTCACAGTAGAATGAGACTCATCTGGAAAATTGGTTTTATTGATACTTACCTGAATTATACTAAAATCTGGTTTGGCTTCAATTCAAAGATCACACATTTCATATGGCCTTGGTAAGTTTTAGTAAGACTGAAATTAATACAATACATGAAAATATTTTCTGCGTAAAACTATGAGTACTTAAAAGTAGCTGGTAAATCACTAAACTTGGCTATTTGCATCCCATTGGTTAGACTTTGAAATTGAATACATAGAGACAATACTATACAGTGTAATAGCCCATATAATTAGGTGTATTTTATACATACATTTATGAAGAAATAAATTAACATATGTAAATTTATGACAGGGTAACTTTTATTTTAGTATTTTTGATAAATATTGAAAATTTATTTAAATTACATCAAAAGGAATCTATTCAAATGCTAATTTTTAGACTCAGAAAAGTTTACATCTGCAAGAATGTATTCAAGGCAACAGTTAAATTAAAATTTTCCAGTTTTAAAGCATAAAATAGTAAATGGTAACATTTATAATGTTTTTCAACAAATGTCTTCAATTTCAAAGATAGTTTAAAGTTTCAAATTTGCACAAGATTATAGTCATGCAATGTAAAAATCTGCTTTCAGAGAGAATAATTTGGGGTACTCCTTGCTTCTAATCTATTTATGTAAGTGTTACTTATTTTCTTCTTGCATATTGGCTAATTCTTTTATGGTCATAAGTATTATTTTATCCATTTGCATCAATCAAGTGCAACTATATGGGTAAATCAGTTGCTATTTTTTAAAACACACAGACCATTTCCTTGCTGTTAAATCAAACTGGAGAACTGTAGAACCTATGATTAAAATTTTGAATTTCTATATTTAAAACTTATGCTGTGGATTTTAACAATCATGTATTCAAAGATAGCCTCTGTCTTTTTATTTTTAATCTCAATGATTTAGAGACATGTCACTTTAACTTCTTGAGTCACAGTTTACTCTGTGATTTGAAATATTGAATTACCAAAATGTAACTCAGAGACATGAAATGATCACGTGCTATTGGACATATTGTGCTGATGAACTTACTTGGTGCAGAGCTGCCACCAATTTATAAACAAAATTTTAAATTTATAAACAAAAAAATGCAAAATCTGCAAAGCATAGTAAAGTGAAGTACAATAAAATATCCATACATTGGACAACTACCTCAACATGCAATAACATGAATTCTATGTAATAGGTTTTACTTTCCTGATCACTGAGGATCTAGCAACTAAAGCAATTCCATCAATATCTGTCACTATTACTACTACACTAATTAATTCCCAAATATAAAATGTTTATTGTGTACAAATATTTATTCTTAATCCAGTAAACTTGTCACTTTTTCACCTTTTATTAACAAATAATATTTTACATATTTATTGGATACATGTGCTTGTTTGTTGCATGAATAGAATGTATAATAGTCACATATTTAGAATATCTATCACTTTGAGTGTTTATTATTGTTGTGTTGGTATCATTTAAATCCTCTCTTCTTGTTATTTTGAAATATACACAATATTGCTTCTAAGCATAGTTACCTTGATCTGCTATCAAACTTCAGAACATATTTCTTCTATCTCACATTATGCTTGTACCCATAGCCAATCTCTCTTCATTTCTCTTCACCTCACCCACACTTTCCAGTCTCTAGTATCTATTGTTCTGTTCTCTATGTTTATGAAATCAAGTTTTTTTTTTAAGCGTCCACATATGAGTGAAAACATGCAGTATTTGTTTTTCTGTTCTTGACTTATTTCACTTCACATAATGACCTCCAGTTCTATCCATGTTGCTGTAAATGACACAATTTTATTCTTTTTTATGACCGAATAGTGTATATATTCCACATTTTCTTTATCCATTTGTTAGCTTGATTTCATATATTGGTATTGTGATTACTGCCGCACTAGGCATGCGAGTCCAGTATCCCTTTGACATACAGATTTCTTTTCAGTTGGAAAGATACTCAGTAGTAGTGTTGCTGGATCAAATGGCAGTTCTATTTTTAACTTTTTGAGCATTTTCCATACTGTTTTCCATAATGGTTGTACAAATTTACATTCCTACAAACAGTGTATAAGAGTTTCCTTTTCTTCACATCCTTGCCAGCATCTATTTTTTTTTCTCTCTTTTTAGTGATAACCATTCTAACTGGGGTGAGATTATATCTCATTATGGTTTTGATTTGCATTTTCATAGTGATTTATGATGTTGAGCATTTTCCACCTAACTGCTGGTCATTTGTATGCCTTCTTTTAAGAAATATCTATTTGGTCGGGGTCAAGATGGCGGCAACACAGGCGGAACTGTGAAATTCTCCGAATGTGAGTTCCCCAAAAAGACTCTTACCCTCCTTCCCCTACCCCCTTGCCCACAGCTGGATGCATTGGTCCGAGGCTCAGGGACCCCTGGTCCCACGCAGGGCCAGCTATTGCATCCTGGGCTGCTCCCTCACGGGAGGGAAGGCTTGGGTCTCAGCTCCATCCCTGACTGCATCGATCCCAGACTGAGCCTCCGGTCACCCTAGGAGGCTCTGGGCACCCACCCCTTGGAGGCACTGATTCCATCTCTGACTGAAGTACACTGGGAGAGGTGCGGGGCCACTTCTGCCGCTCATGGCCTGCCCTTGGGAGCTTTGGGGCTCTGAAATCTGGAGCTCTGGAGCCCCGAGTGGAGCGCCCAGCTGGGCAGCTGATCCCCAGGAGGCTCACGCTATCACGCTACCACAGACCATCATAGTCGATTGCTCAGGGATCCAAAGAGCAGAGAAAAAGGATCCTAT
>CAUYQG010176193.1:0-29542 GCA_963574415.1 Tarsius wallacei | reverse complement strand
CCGGCTAATTTTTTAGATTTATTGTAGAGATGAGGTTTTGCCTGCCCAGGCGGGTCTCGAACCCGCGGGCTCAGGCAATCCACTCACCTCAGCCTCCCAAGGCGCGGGATTACAGGCTGAGCCACCGAGCCCGGCTTATATATTTTGTTTTTTATTCTGAGTACATCTTTCTTTTGCAATAAGGTAGAAAAACTGGTAGAGACGAGCATCTCTGCACTTGAATTCCTCATTGACTCTTCTCTCCCCTCTGGTGAACAGAGGCATCTTTCTTACTTGATCCTTCTGCTGGAATAGGTGCTGTTGATGACCCTGAGTTTCTAAAAATTCTCTCTCTTACTTTCATGTTCTCCACCCTGTTCAAGGAACCACCCCCATGAGAAATTATTTCTCTCTCTTGCCCCCAATGTCCAAACACTCTTCCTTTGCACTTTTAACTCTGAAGCTTCCCAGTGAGCTGCTGCTTTTTCATCCCATGGTCACTGTCACGGCTTAAGAGGACCAGCTGAGAGGGCCACTGCTGAAGCCCAAGCAGGGGTGACCGGGAGTTCCAGAGGCCGCGGGAAACGCCTGTCACTTGAAGTCTGAAACGAACAGTTGGGATTGGAAGCATAGAGGTCGCTGGTGACCTTTGTCAGAGTATTTCAGAAACGTTTTAGGGGCTGAAGAAGTGGAGGAAGCCGGGATAGTGGGAGTGGAAGGCAGAGGTCAAGGAACTGGGCTGTCAGTGGCAGGATTACCAGAGAGGGGCTTGGATCGAGGGAGAGGTTATCTGCACTATTATTCATGCTGTTTCAGGAAATGCATCAACTCTTTATATTTCAATGCCGAGAAGGAAAAGCTTGAGCAGAGGGAATGTTTGAAGACATCAGAACGTTAGAAAATAATTGAAAAAATAGGAGAGGAAAGAGTGGAGTCAAGGAATCAACACAAAAGCAAGAGAAAACCCCCTCTTCCTCACAGTCTAAGGGGAAGTCAAGATGGCCACAGACATCAGTTTGTGGGTTTGAAAGTAGAAAGCTGAGGGAGTTCTTTTCACATATACATGTGATCATCGTACAGGTAAACTTTGGGCCTCCCTTTGGTCCCCACTTGCCTGGTTTGAGATCTGGTACCCTTATTGATGTTGTGTCTCCTGAAGGTGTTCTTGTCCGCCGGCTCCAGTTTTCTCTGTGAAATAGAAAACTCTCTGCTGCAAGGAAGTAGAGTTGATGTAAGTTTATCTCTCTGTAGAAGATCCTGGAAGCTACTGGTAGAAGGGCTCGTTTCGATTCTCTGTTTCTCTCTCACACCCCTTCCCACCCAGTCTGTCTGTCTTGGTGTCATGCTCTTTTGCTTTTGTCGTTACCCTCCATAAGGCCAAGGTTAATGCCATGCATGCTGTCATCACTTGTTGACGTTTTGGGCTGAATGTCCGGGGAGCAGCCAGAGTCACATGCCTGGCTGCTTACTTGACTGGGAAGGATGACTGGTCCCGGCAGTGTGGTCGAGGGGCCCTGCGTTTCTACAGACTGTGTGGTTCTTTCTCTGGTGTAGCTGCCATAGACCAACCTGATATTTTCAGAGCTTGCAAACCTGGACTCTTGAGCTTTTCTATGAAAAAAAAAAAAAAATCACCTTCAAGCTTTGTTCCTGAAGCATAACTGTAATTGATAGTGTGAACGTAACACCTAGTGAAAGCCTGCTGTAGACGGAACGTTGTGACTTCTCCAATGTTCGTATGTTGAAGCCCTTATCCTGAATGTGTTGGCATTTGGGGGTGAGGCCTTTTGGAGGTGATTAGGCCATGAGGAGAGAGCCTTTAGGAATGAGATGAGTGTTCCCTCTATTTAAAAAAAATTAATTGATTAACTTATTTTAAAGATGCCGGGTACAATTCAGGATTAGATATACAAATGGTCATCATACAGGTAAAGTTTTGGCCTCCTTTTAATAGGAGATACTTAGGGAGAGATGATTTCTTTTTCCACCATGTGAGGATACAACGTGAAGAATGCCCTCTGTAAACTGGGAAGAGGCCCTCACCAGCCCGGCCATGCTGGCACCCTGACCTTGGACTTCCAGACTCCAGAACTGTGAGATACATGCTTGCTGTTTAAGACACCCAGTCTGTGGCATTTGTTATGGCTATTTGAGTTGACTAAGACAGATGTTATCCACATTTCTAATGTAGACGAATTCTGGGCTGGATCTCGTTTGTTTTATGTGTGTCCTGAGGAGAAGGGCACTTACTTGGGCACAGATGGAGGCAGAGGTCACACTAACTTGTTTCAAATAGTGGCTCTGTCACGTGGTAGCTCTGGGATTTTGACTTTGTTGCTCTTGGAGCCTGTTTCCTCATCCGTCAAATGAAAAGTTAGTACTTTATAGGTCTTTTGAGACAATTAAACTAGATATTGAATGTCAAGCATTAAGGACAATCTGTAACTACTGGCACTGTCATCACTGTCATCAAGTCATCCTATTTTTTGTTACTGTACTGCTTTTATTACAGTAAGAGTCTCCATCCCTGTATCTTTAGTTTTAAGACAGCCTCTGCTCAAATCACGTTTTAAAGGGAGTGTCTTGTTTGATATAAAGTTGCTCACTGCTCTTCTTCCTTAAATATAATTGGAAAATGAAAGACAATCCCTCCTTCAATACTCTGTCGGATTTCTGGAATGGTATGGTAGGTCATTGCTAACCAAACCTGTGTGTGCTTCGTAAAACACTTGGGAACTTTGTAAAAGCTTTAGATCTGTTTTCTTACAGGACTCTTTAAGAGTATAAATTAGATTGTTACATCGTCATCATTAGCTTGGCATGCTATGTTGGTAAGCACCTGTAACACTACCCTAATCTGGGCTCCCAAAGAAAAAGATACTTATTTTTGTTTACTTACGAGCCTGTTGTTGTTTGCAGCTTCTAATGTGGTCAGCTTCTTCTACCTTTGCAAAACCTTGAATTTTTTAATCCTTTTCTCTTCAAAGAGTTCTTAGCTATCTACCCTGAGTCTTTATTCTACCTATTGACCAAGCTATCTTTTCAGCATTAAATTTTTATACGTCTCCCTATGTGATCTTTTTCTTTACAGTCTCTACACCAGAAAATGATTTTTGTCTAGGACAAAAGCACAATACAGGTGAGCAAATAAAGGCTACCTACTTTAAAAAAAAATTATTTTTTAACAGCTTTATTGAGGTAATCCACATAGCATACAGATCATTCGTTTGAAGTATGATTTGGTGGATTTTAGCATAGCAAAAGAGTGCAGCTGTCATCACAGTTAATTGAAGAACATCTCTTCCCGCCCCCAAGAGGAACCCCTTGCCCTGTTGCTGTTACCTTACCATTTCCCCAGCCGTAGGCAACCACCAGTCGGCTTTCTGTCTCTCTAAATTTGCCTTTCCTCAATGTTGTGTATAAATGGCATCATATAATTATGTGGTTTTGTGACTGGCTTCTTTCACTCAGCATAGTGTTTGCAAGGTTGCACGTTGTAGCTTGCATCAGGACTTCATTCCTGTTTATGGCCAAGTAATATTCCCTTGGACGTTTGGATTGTTTTCACCTTGTTACTACGATTAGTCTTTCTGCTGTGAACATTTATGTACAAGTTTTTGTGTGGCCATCTTTTCATTTCAATTGGGTATATAAGTAGGGGTGGAATTGCTGGATCTAGTGGTAACTCTAGCTTTCCAGGAACTTCCAGACTTTTCCAAAGTGGCTGTCTGGTGTCCTTTCTCACTCTCAGTGTTTGAAGTTTCCGGTTTCTCAGCATCTTTGCTAGTACTTACTGCTCATCTTTCTGACTGTAGCTATCCCAGTGTGCACGGCGTGGTGCCTCATTGTGGTTTTGATACACGTTTTCCTAGTGATGTGGGACATACTTTTGTATGCTTATTGGCCATTTCTGTGTCTTCTTTGTAGAAATGTCTATTCAGATCCTTTGCTCATTAAAAACATCAGTTGTCTTTTTTACTGAATTGCAAATTTTCTTTATATAGTTGGCTTAAGTCCCTTATCAGATATATGATTTGTAAATATTTTCTCATATTCTGTGTGTTGTCTTGTCACTTTCTTAATAGTGTCCTTTGACATACAAAATATTTAACTTTTTGACATCCAATTTACCAGTTTTTATTCTTTTGTTACTCATTCTTTTGATGTCACATGTAAGAACTGAGATTGAAAAGATTTGTCCTGTGTTTTCTAGTTTTAGTCCTAACACGAGCCATTTTGAGTTAGTTTTCCATATGTTTTGAGGTAGGAGTCCTTATTTATTCTTTTGTATGTAGAGACCCAGATGTCCCAGAACTATGGGCCGAAAAGACGATTCTTTTCCCCATGGAATGGTCTTAGCCATCCTTGTTGAAAATCAATGGGCCACAGACACATGGGTTTATGTTTATTACATTGCTAGCTATATTACAAAACTTTATTTAAGCTCCACTGTTATCTTTTTATGAGTGGCTACAGTGTTAGGAGGGAGACCTAAGTAGTTCCTTTCCTGATGACTGTAATCTCCTGCCATGCCATGCACCATGGACTGGTTTAGGTGGGGTGTCTTAAGATGGAAGACTGTGCTTGAGGTTTAGAGTAGAATTCGAAAACTCAAATCCATGCTGAAGCCAAAGACGTCATAAATGGATTAAGTTGCAATCGATAGCGACATGGCATGTAGCAGTGAACTGGCGTGTCTGCCCCATTTACAGAGAGCCCCACTGGGCTCCAAACTTTGTTGACATGGAGGGATGCAGTTCCTTGTGGTGGCCGATGACGGCACACCTGAGAGCCGTTCTTGGCCCATGAGGTGATGGTTGCTGCCCCTGATTATTGAGCGTGTTGCCTCAGCACCGTCCTCCCATTCCTCCTCCTCCCTGCCTTGCCCTTTTCTATGTTCTTTCTCTGCAAAGGATGAGCTTTCACTGCTAGGGTTCTGCTGCTTTACTGTTACTGAGGGATGACAAAATAAAAGAATCGTCAAATTTAGACCAGAACAAACCCAAGTGTCTTGTGAGTTCAGCTGCTATGACAAAGTACCATCACCTGGGTGACCTTGATTTTTCATGGTTCTGGAGGCTGCAGGTCTGAGATCAGGGCGCCAGCATGACTGGGTTCTGGCGAGGACCCTCTCTTGGGCCGCAGACTGTCGATCCTCCCTTGGCAGAGAGAGAGCAGGAGAGCTCTCTGGGGTTCCTTTAATAAAGTCGCTAGTCCCATTCACAAGGGCTCTCCCTCATGATCTAATCACCTCCCAAAGGTTCTGCCTCCCCATAGCATGGCATTGGGCGTTAGGATTTTAGCATATGAATGTCGAGGAGACACAGACATTCGCCTATAATGCCAGGTAAAAAGATACAGAGGCAGTAATGTGTGTCTCAGCAAAGACAGATGCCATTGTCCTTAGGTCCTGCATGACATTACTTTTGGTTGAGTATAGATGGCAAGAAATTGGACACATTTTCCAACCTCCTTGTCATGATAAGATGTCACACACTCTTAGCTTGCCTTGGGTCACATACACTGAAAACAAATGGAGAATCTGAATAAAATGAAATTGCATATTTTCAGGGATCTGTGGAACATTTACACAGTTCCTTCAAACACTGGGGTGCTTTTGAGGACTGAGTTCTATGTGAGGGGCGCTGAGAGGGAGAAGGAGATGGGGACGAGAATCCTCCAGGCAGGGGCATTTCAAGCACAGGGCCCTGCTTTTGCATGTTTTGTATTGTTTTTATGTTGGGCTTCATACAATCTATTTTGAGACAACTGAATGACTTCTGCTAAAAGTAAGTAGGTTGTATATAAATAAAAGGTTTGATTGCCTCTGTATTGGGCCACAAAGTGAGGCTTCTCATTGACTTCATTTCAATAACACTAGAAATCAGTGAAAAATGTTTTAAAGAAAATATGATATCCACCACCTGATTTCTTCCAAAAGACGGTGGTATTAAAGAGAATAATCAGTGTTCCAGTTTTAACTTGCTTCCTGAGAGAACTGAGGGCACTGTGTATCCAAAGCGAAGGGTTGAAGCTAGAGCAGTGATGAGAGGCAGCTTCTCTCAGGCTGACTCTGCTTCTGATCCTCAGAACACAGAAAAGTATTTGAATGCTGATTTTCCAACCTCTCCCAAGAACTGCACAGGGCTAATGCATGGAAGAGGGGTTGATTTATGGCATACAATGGATCCTTTGGGCATTCAGCTTAACTCTCTTAGAACCCCAGCTGAGCAAGGCAGACTGTCTTGTTGTTAAGATGATAATCCCCAGTGTTGATGAGGTTGTGGGTGACTGGATACCCTCAGCTGCCGCTGGCGGGAGTGTGAGCTGAAACTGCCTGTCCAGAAACGAGTTTATGTCTTTAGAACTGTAAGTGCATGGAACCCTATGCTCTCAGCCTGATAATGTCAGCTTTTATCATTGATAGCAAGAAAAGAGATTTTGGACAAGTATTTGTGCAAAGAGAACTCATGACATTCGTTTTTAAGTTTTTTGGGTTTTTTTTTTACAGAAATTTCCTGATCTGTGGAAAAATAGCGATGAGTTTCTGTATTCGTATCACCTAGTTTTGACAGTTATCAATATTTTGTCAGTCCTGTTTCTTCTGTTCCTCCTTCCCATGTATATTTATTTTTTATTCCTATTTTAAGTCAAATTTCAGATAATGTGCCATTTCATCATTCATACTTTCCCCCCCTTATTATCAGTAGACTTTTAGTGACCTAATAATGATCATTATCATGCTCAAAAAATATTAACAATATTTTGTATCCATTCTAGATTCAGATTTCCCTGATATGCCACTCTTGATATGAGGTTGGCTTCATTTATTTCAGGTTGTTTACATTTCAAGAGATTTTCTTTTTTAACTTATTACATTTTCTAATTGTATGAATTATTTACCTGCCTCTATAGTCAAAATATAGCAAGGCATGGCCCTGGAAAACTACCAGTCTGTGTCTTCCCTTTCCATGTGTATAACCATTTTTATTCTTTGTTTATATTTTTGTGCTACTTGAAATTATAAACAACTGCATAATTCATTTACCACCCCTTTCTTCCACAAAAAAGTTTTGTGAAGTAAATACTATTTCATTAATAAAGAAACATAGTTACATTTTTTTAAAGTTATATGTATTTTTTTTTTTTTTTTTACCATGGAGTCCTCTTCTTCCGTAAATTCCTTAAATAATAGCTTAGCGACTGAGCTCTGGATCATTGTCACACCCTGCATGAGGACACTTCATTCAACAGGGACTGCATACCCAGCCGTGGTCCCACAGGATCCTGATACTATACTTTGTGCCTTTCCTGTGTTTCGGTAGGTTTGGACACACAAATACTTGTCATTGTGTTACACTTGCCTATGGTATTCAGTACAGGAACATACTGCAGGGGTTGGTAGTCGAGGAGTAATAGGCCATGCCATATATCCTGAGTGTGTAGCAGGTTAGACCAGGAGTCCCCAACCCCCTGGCCACGGACCCCTGGTCTTTGGCCTGTTAGGAACCGGGCCTCACAGCAGGAGGTGAGTGGCAGGTGAGTGAGCAAGGCTTCATTGTATTAACAGGTGCTCCCCATCACCGCTTGAGTTCCATCTGTTGTCACATCAGCAGCGACATTAGACTCTCATAGGAGCGTGAACCCTATTGTGAACTGTGCACGTGAGGAATCTAGGTTGTGCACTCCTTATGAGAACCTAACACCGGGTGATCGAAGGTGGAGCTGTGGCAGCGATGCTAGTGCTGGGGAGCGGCTGCAGATACAGATTCACGTGAGCAGGGAGGTTTGACTGCACAGAGACCATCGTAAACCAATGGCTTGCAGACTCCTATCAAAGCCCTACGCAGTGAGTGGCAAGTGAGTTGATGTACTTCAATTGCACAGCTGCGTCTGGTGGCAGGCTTTAACTCAGAATCGGGTACTTGTTTTAGTCTGCGCGTGGGCCACCCATTATTTCGTTTACCACTTCCACTTGCACCTCTTTTTTTCAGTGATGAGATGTGTGATTGTTCCACCGTATATTACAGTGTGGTCATAAGAGAAATGGAGGGCACGATAAATGTCATGTGCTTGAATCTTCCTGAAACGATTCCCCCCCGCCCCTGCCCCGCCTGGTCTGTGGAAGAATTGTCTTCCACAAAACCAGTCCCTGAGGCCCAAGAAGCTGGAGACTACTGGTCTTGACCATCTAGATGTGTGTCAGTACACTCCGGGATGTTGGCCCAAAGATGCAATACAAATCTCAGAATGTATCCCCATTAAGCAACAGACGTATGACTGTATTTGATTTGTCTCCCAATCTCCAGAATGCTACATGTCGCAGGACCGAGCACTACGGTTCATTAAAATATGAGGTGTTGGCCTCCCGTTGGTTCTGAATTTAGTGTCACTGATGCACTCTGGAGATGGTCCTTGAAATCACGCCGAACCTAAGCACCTATCGTATGTTAAGAGTCATTTCCCTTCAGCCATCATGCAGGAGAGAGGAGGAATGGTCTTAGTTAGGTCATTCCTCTATTCAGCAGGAGTTGAAGAAGAAAGACTTCCTGGTGCCCAATGGGGGGAAGAGTTGTCGGGGGGCGGGGAGCCGAGAAGGAGACCTAAGGTGGAGGAGTGCGTGTCAGAAAGGACTGCTGTTTTCCCCACAGCACTGTGATCATCCCGTAATCCTGGGTGAGGACACCACCAAGGAAGTTGCAGTTCTGGACTTTGTGAGTGTATTTTCCTTGGCTTGAGTCAAGTCCCCAAACTCCCATCTTTACCAGCACACTTTGCATTATCATCCCTCATAAATGCTGTGTGATACGAAGCTTGACGTGATTAAGCCATGCCATGGGACGAGAAAGGGCGTTTACTCGCTTCAGCGAGGTGATACTCCAGATGGATCCAACTGTTTGGACGTGAACACATCCTTCTGGGTGGGATGGGGCCGACCTCGGAGTCCGGGCGCGTGCTGGCTGCCCGTTAGCCTTCCTATTCCTCGCCCCGGTGTGGGAGGAGTTCCCCATGTTGGACTCATGGTCTTGAGCAGGCTGGGCTCCCATGAAGAGGGGCGGGCCTGTGTCGGAAGCTGGAACTGTTCCAGCGATGCATGTGAGCATTAGAAGTTCTACAGACATGAGATGGCACAGGACAGATGGAAAGGAGTATGCTCCTGTGAGTGAGTGGGAATGTTTGAAGGAGACTGACACTTAAAAAGTATTTGCCAACTGAGTGTCTGACAAAGGCCTAACATCTAGGATCTACAAGGGACTCAAAGGTGCCCCAAAGAAGAAAGCAGCCCTGTTAAAAAGGGGGCAAAAGATATGAATGGACGCTTCTCAAAAGAAGACATACAAGCAGCCAACAGATACAGGAAAAAATCCTCAGCCTCATTAATCATCAAAGAAATGCAAATTAGAAGCACACTGAGATACCACCTAACTCCAGTCAGGAGGCCCATTATCACTAACTCAAAAACCAATAGGGGCTGGAGAGGATGGGGTGAAGAGGGAACACTTCTACACTGTTGGTGGGATTGTAAACTAGTACAGCCTATGTGAAGAACAGTGTGGCAATTCCTAAAAGACCTAAAAATCGACCTTCCATACGACCCTGCAATTCCCCTTCTGGGAGTATACCTGGAGAAACTTAAATCACTCTATGAAAAAGATACCTGCCCACACATGTTGATTGCAGCATTGCTCACAGTAGCAAAAACATGGAACCAACGGTGCAACCCATTGAAAGTGGACTGGATAAAAAAAAAGTGGTACATCTACACGATGGACTATTATGCAGCCATAAAGCAGGACAACAGTTAGAGCCTCTAGTACCCAGTGATCTATGACGGAAACAAAGAACTGAGTACCACATGTTCTCACTCATAAGCGGACCCTGAACAATTACCATAATACCGTAAGAGAGGGATTGGCAGTAGTGGGAAACAGCCAGAGGGGTGAGGGAGCACACTTCATCAATAAGGGTACCTGATCTCAAACCAGGTGAGGTGGGGACCAAAGGAAGGCCCAAACTTTACCTGTACAATGACCATTCGTACACCCAACCCTGAATTGTACCCCACATCTTTAAAATAAACATAAAAAAAGAAAAAAGAACGTTATGTGGGGATTATTCCATTAGAGAAGGAAACATGGCTGGGTGTGAGAGAAACACAGAGTCTGTGCACCTGATACAGTTACCTTTGTGGCTGTGTGACTACCTGTGTGAATGTGTGTTTGTGGTTCCTATTAGATGGGGCTTGATGCTCGTTTCTTTTCCAAATCTCGATTGAAATTTTGATGCTTGTTTTGGATCCTTTTGCGTCGGCAAATATGGTGAATCTAAGCCTGCTGATGATAAAATACTTACTAACATATTTGCTTTAGAAATATATCAGGTTTTCCTTACTTGATAAACATCACGTCTTAGAAAATGGTATAGTAAAATAATGTATGCAGCAAGAAACATGGTCTCTTAAGAGTTTACCAAAATTACAAGGGTACCTATAATGAACATTTGTACACCTAACCCTGAATTGTTCCCCACAGAGAAGAAGAAAAAAACTTTTACCAAAATGAAGATAACAAGCACACATGTTGGTCTAACCTTGCACCCAGCAGTATCTAGGTTATGGTAGATAAGGAGAGGTGGAGACAGAAATACGGGTTAACATGTCGACTTGTAAAGACTTTAATCTAATTTTAACTACAATAGTTAGATTAAAAGGCTGTAATATAATATTTTTAGGTAGAAATCTTCACATTTTTATTCATTTTGTGGTCAGTGCCCCATGCTTTTTAACCAAACAATCTCTTGGTGAGAAGATTGTAGCAAACATTATCTGTAGACCGTAGTAACAGTATTTTTGAGTGATGGTCTTGATGTGTGTTGTCTCTTCCTGTTCAAATAATCATTTTTATTCCCTCACATTAATACATTTAAATTCCTTGTTCTCCCAGATCTGTTCTGTGATCTGAATCTCACTGGTCATCTTCCTGGGCTTTACAGCCCTTGTCAGTCCTAAATCTGAAGTCCTAAATTTTATGTGAGTAATGTATGCCTTGAAAGAATTATTGTATGCATTTTTTAATTTCAGAATTTCTTTGACCTGTTGATTTAGGGTGTTATTCAATAGTCATTAAGTTTAATTTCATCAAGAAAATCACTCACAAAACTATAAGTAGAGAATACACCAATTTAACTAGAGCAGGTGTGTCTCAGTTGTGGTTTATAGGCCAGTGGCATCAACATCACCTGAGAACTTTTTTAAAAATGCAAATTCTCAGGTACCACCTCAGATCTGAATAAAAACTTTAGGAGTGGGACCCAGCAATCTGTTTCTTAACAAGCACAAGTAATTGTAATGTAAGCCATGGCCTAAGAGCCACTGAACTGGAGACCTCTTGGGTAGAGTTCTGTGCTTGGTAGATAATTGTCATGTGTGGTGCTGGGTCATGCTTTGGTTTGTCCTCAGGCCCACATAGCAATACAAGTGGTTTGCATAAGTACTTAATTAAATTAATTCTGTTTCATGTACTCAGGATACATTATGCAGGATTAAACTTTTAAAAGTTTGAGTAATCTTGTTCTGAAGGATGCTTTTGGGATGGAATTTCTTATGGCTTAGAACCATTTATCATTATTATTAATATTATTACTTTATTTCCAGTTATATTCAGTAGTAAAGTCACATGACTTATTTTACAAGATATGCATTTTCCTAAAATGCATCTATCCACTTATATTATTTTGCTTTCTACGTTTTTGTAAACCCAATTTTATTTAAAAACAGCAAGATCAATTTTATTCAGTGTTTTTAGATTAATCAGCTGGCATTCAATTAATTAATTAAATTTTTTATTTTAAAGATGTGGGGTACTCCAGGGTTAAGTATACAGATGTTCACTATGCAGGTACCCTTGTTGATGGGGTGTGGCCCCTCCCCCAGCAGAATCCCGTTACTGCTAATTTTATTTATTTTTTAATTGTGTGTGTCCACAGTTGGTTCCTGCAGTCATACCTAATGTTCCTTAATGATAGGTTTTTTTTTCTTTTTTTCTTTTTTTTTTTACTGAGCATTGAATGCGAAGTTTATAAGAACAGATCCAAATCCAACAATTCTTCTGATGACCTGTTTCCCTACTTTGAGATATATGTATCCTTTGGAGAAAAGCTCACCTTTTTATTAGCTGTTTTGAAAAACTTATTGGGGAGGAATAGGTTTTACTGGAAAAGTCTTTCCTATGACTGCAGTCCAGTGACAGTGGGTATTTTGCTTGATGCCCGTGTATTAAACAGAAGGAAGAAACACTAAGAAAGGATTGAGAGGGAGGAGAATTCAGGACCGAGCCACGAATGGAGAAACAGTGAAGATGAAAGGCTGGTGCTGGTGCCCCCAAAGAGAAGGTCGCTTGGCGGAGAGTTGTTGAACGCCAACATTGTTCGTAGTACTCACAGACCTTCCTCTCTCCTCCCATCTGAAGTCTGTGGTGTGTTCTGCATGGCTTACGATGGAGAGTGGAGTGGGTGTTCTTTGGGGGCACATGCGACGATGTCCTAAGTCTTGCTTTGAGGGTTTGGTGTTGGGCAAGAAAAGTGCATCTTCAGTGAAAGTCCACACCCGATTTGCATGGAGATCGGGGTGAAATCAAACTGTTCAAGCGAACCGGAAAAATTCATTTTTCTCCAGGGTAGAATTACAAATAATCCACATGTGCTTTTGGAGTTTTTGACCATAAAGCTATCATAAGAGGAAAATATGACATAGTAAAGCTAATTTTATGTACGCATGTATATATTTTTGAGTCAGGGTCCCTGGGTCACCCAGGCTGGTGGAAGTGGCATGATCATGGCTTACCACAGCCTTGACCTCCTGTGCTCAGACGATCCTTCTGCCTCAGCCTCCTGAGTAGCTGAGATTTCAGGTGTGTGCCACCATGCCTGGGTAATTTTTGGGATTTTTTTCGTAGAGATGGGCTCTCACTGTGTTGGCCAGGCTAGTCTGCTCATCTGTCTGTCCATCAATCTGTCCATCTGTCCCGTCTGTCTGTCTGTCTGTCTCTCTCTCTCTCTCTCTCTCTCTCTCTCATTTTTTTGAGTCTGGGTTTTTTCTATTCTGTTGCTCAGGCTACAGTGAAGTGTCATGATTATGGTTCACTGTAGCCTTGACCTACTGGCCTCAGGTGATCCTCTGACCTCAGCCTCCTGAGTAGCTGAGCCTATAGGTACTGAGTCTCCACACTCAGCTAATTTTTTTTTTTTTTTGCACGGATGAAGTCTCGCTATGTTGCCTAGGCTGGTCTTGAACTCCAGGGCTCAAGTAATCCTCCCTCCTTGACCTCTCAAAGTATGGGGATTATAGGCATGAGCTACCGTGCCCAGCCTTCTTTATAAAACATTAACATTTGTTTAAATAGATCTTAAAACTCACAGGACCACAAATTAAAGAACTAGTTTAACTGATCTTCAAAAACATTTCCGCAGTGCTAAAAACAGCTCTTTTAAATAAATCTGCATATGTAAGTTTCACTTATTGAAGTTTCACTTTCAAAGTAACAAAATCTTTTCTATAATTGAATTTTTGGTGGACACACCATTATAAATTTTCCTTTTTATCTTGGTGTACTGTTACTCAATTTAACCTTTTCTTGATGAGCTATTACTCACTTTGAACACTAATTTTGTTTTGGCACCGAACAGGGCCTGTGTTCAGCACACAGTACATATTTAACGAATGAATGAATGAACTAGTAGACTGTACCTTTTATTTTCAGATCTAACTAACCAGGAAAATATCTGCTGCTTGTCTCAGTGACTGCCTAAAAAAGAAATTCAGTAATCATACGGTGTTTTAGTACCCGGCCATTTATATTTCATATATTTTTTGTTTTTTTCTAATTATGTACTAAACCCTCTGGGTAATGGAATGTCACACCATATGTAGGTAAGATGTGTATGGGGTTTTAGGGGCAGAGAACTAAAACTACACGGAGCGTCCTGCTTGAGCTGCTCTTAGACAGTCTCATGTCTTCATGATCACGAGGAGGTTAATGTTTAGAAGAACCTTTATTTAAATACTGTTTTTCACTGCCGTTCTACTCCCGGTCTTCAGAGTGGATGAGAGTGAAGATCCTTGAGCCCACAAGGTGAAGGAGTTGGTGTGTAAAAGAGGAGATCTTGGCATGAAATGAGCTTACAGATGCTGTGATAACTCCTTGGTTGAGAATCTAACATCATGTTACCACAGTGTGTGCCACAGGGCTGCTGGATCTTTTTATACTATGACATATTTTAGGCAAAACAAGTAGCGAATCATGTAATAAGGATCTATGTGTTCACCACTCACCTTAGAAATGAAATATTACAGATACCATCGAAGCTTCTTGTTTTCCCTTTCCTCGACCCACAGGGAATCGCCATAAATCTAGTGTTTCTCATTCTCATTTCTGTTTTAATAGGTTTCCTACATAAGTACCTGACAGTGTTCTGTAATCTTATTTTGCATAGTTCTTGAACTTAGTATGAAAGATATTCTTCTGTGCCCCTTTAAAATGAACTTTGATGGCTTGGATATTTACATATATTGATAATCCACTCCAATCCATCTATTTTATGCCACTGTATAGCAGCCAGTTGTGTAATTATACCACAAGGTTTACCCATTTTGTGGCTGATTTAAATCTGATAGCTTCCGGCTTTTGGCTATTGCACACAGTTCTTTGGTGGGTGTTTTCGAATGCTTCCTTATGCACTTTTATGAGACTTTCTCCAGGCGCTTTCCCAGGAATAGAATGGTTGGGCCTTACGGTTAACATATCTTCAGCTTTGCTGTATGATGCCAAGTTGCTTTTACCTTCATGACACCTTCAGCAGCAGTGTTGTTTTATATTCTTGCAGATTGCTCGATATTAATTTTTGCCAATCCAGTGAGTGGAGAATGACATCTGATCTCATAGTTTGTGACTCCCTGATTATGAGTGGCCTTGAGTGTTACTGCATATGTTTGTTGGCCATTCAAGTGTCCTCCTCTGACTGTATTCTTTGTCCATTTTCCTACGGGTTTGTTTTCATCTTCTCGTTGATTTGTAATGTCCCTCACATATTTTGGTTGCTCTCTCTTGTTTGGTATATTCAGTACAAATGAGTTTCTTCAGTTGGTAGCTTGTCTTGTCATTCTGTCCATTTGTCTGTCTGTCTAGATCTGTTTATAGTTTTAGTGATCAAATTTGTCAGTCTTTTCCATAAAGTTTTATAGGGTTTTGCAAAATAACTCATTTAAAAATAGTTTTTAAACCCCAAGATTATAAATATAATTCTCTGAAAATTCTTTTAAGCATTTCATCCTTTTATCTATCATATTGAAACATTAGGCTGTGTTCTGGCGACTTGGGGGCACATCATTCATTTTTCTTTCCTTTTTTTTTTAAAGCAAGGACAACCAGTTTTCCCAGCACCACTTGCTAGATCGTGTTCTTTCCTCACAGATTTCCAATGCCTCCTCCATGATTAGGATTCTTTGTGTGTGTGCCTCTGCTGTTGTCCATTTGGCTTCCTTCCATGACCTGCAGTCCACCTTTTCGTTTATGTAACCTTCCACCTTTCCTGTTTGAGGCTTTTCTTTAGATTTTAAGTCAGCTCTGTGCCACTCTTGTGAAGCTGGGTAAATAGTGTATGATTTTAATTATTTTTTATCAGTTTTTCTTCCATGGCATGTACCTTATCTAATTGCCCAGAATGCTTTTCTGTTTGTTCCTATTATCTCTTTGTTGATGGTTTTTTCAAAAAGGACACATCATTTCTTTTGCATTCTGTTTATTGGCAGAAGTATTAGGGTTTAAAGTACAGTTAAAAATGTTATTCTCTTTATTTAATTTTAACATGCAGAAGGCACACTTTCAATGTATTTCTTACAACTAAATTTAAGATAGCTTGTTTTTTCCAAACTGCTAGTATTTTGATTAACACCTTAGAAAACAAGACTTTTAAGCCAGGTGCATTGGCTCACGCCTGTAATCCCAGCACTTTGGGAGGCAGAGGTCAGAAGATTGCCTGCGCTCAGGTGTTTGAGACCAGCCTGTGCAACTTGGCAAGACCTCATCTCTACAATAAATCAAAAAATTAGCCAGGTATGGTGGCACACACCTGTAGTTCCATCTACTTGGAAGGCTCAGGCGGAAGGATCGCCTGAGTTCAGCAGATCGAAGCTACGAGCATGCTGTGAGCATGCCACACTGCATTCCAGCCTGGGCAACAGACTGAGACCCCAACTAAAAACAAAAACAAAAACAAAAACAAAAAACCCACCCAAAACTTTTTAGGCAATTTGATTTTGGTACAAGTAAGCAGTATGTTACGCTTTGCTTAACACGTGTTAACTGTTAGTCCTATCGTGCTATGGCTAACGGATCTTCTTTGTTTTCTAGGTGGTTGGAATCCATTTTCATACCCGTATAAAAAACTGGATTATGGAAAGTGGGAGCTGTATATCCCACCAAAGAAGGATAAATCTGTGCTCGTGCCTCATGGATCCAAACTAAAGGTACTTTCCTCCCTCCTTTGTTTACTTAAACTCATCATTTTAAAATCTTCTTTTCAAAGTTTAACTTAAACTGTTAGAATGTACAACTGATGCATGAGAATGGAGAAACACCATCTAAATGTTCAAATGGAGGAAACTTGGAGATAAGGCATGGAGAAATCGGAATGCGTTTGATTAGAACTGTTGGGCTGGTAAGATACCAAGCCCAGTTGTGTTGCTATCACAAGTTTAGAAACTCCGTATGACAAGTGATACAGAAGTGATGTTGAGTCATTGCAGAAATTTAGTTTGGAAAACAGGAGGTTCAGTAGAAATGAAACCTGCATGCACATCAGCAAACATAAAGTGGGTTTTATCTGTAAAAGAACCTTGATCACACTGATTTTGTGACGAGCCACACGAGTGTTTTTGGCTCGTGCATGTGAGGACAGGCTTTCCCTGGCTCTTCTCATTCTGGCCTCTGATGTGGGGGTCTTGTTTCTCCTGTTTTTCTGTGATGAGGCCACCTGGATTAGCCCAGGGCCTCCCCTCCTCCGCTCTGGCAACCATGTGGTCCGCGCTCAGAGGCTGCCGAGCAGAGCCAGCCTCTCCTGCCTCCTCCTGGGAGGTTCCAAGGATGGTCCAACGTCTGGATTGCAGATTAAGGGCATTTGGTGTTGAAGGAAGCCATCTGAATCCTGCCCACTGCCTTGGTGTTCTCCCCACACTCATGTAATTCTTTAGCCTTCCCCATCGCCGGTCTCTCTCCCTCCTAACCGTTTGCCATGATAAACCCTGTGACCGAGTTGCTACTTCCCTTGGCAATTGGAAAGTGACAGTATTAACTCAGTGACTTGAAATATAGCTAGACTCAGAGTACATAGTGTGCTTGTTTTAAAAGTCTTTTGCAAATAATGACATGATAAGTGTATACGGAAATTACTGGAAAGTTGACACACGTAATAGAGGGAGCAGAAAAACACGTGGTGTGGAATGAGGAGACATCGTAACGGGAGATGGCAGCCAGGGCTCTTTAATCAGTAGTAAAAAAGGAGAATTAGCTGCAGTGTACAGTGAGAGGGATTAGAATTCAAGATAGATAATCCCTTTCTGTACTGTGAGCGCTCAGGGAGAGCGTGGCCTTTGCTGCTGTGTTTGCTGCTTTGTGTCCTCTCAGCTCTTAGAGCGCTGCCTGGCGGAGGGGACCCCCCCAGAAATGCTGATGGGATGCCAAAGCCATTCCAGGGCCCAGTCTTTGAAGGAGTAAATCAAGCAGTTGGGTTCTTTGATAGTTTCTAAGGGCTAATTTTATAGAAACGGTGAGACAGGCAACTATTATCTTATTGGTTTCATTGTTGCATTAGGTCTTCCGGCTATTTTTCTTTTTTCTTCTTGGATAACTGAACTTAATGCTTTTAAAACATGTAGCAGGATTTTTTTCTGCCTTTTTTAATTAGAAAATTCTATGAGCTCTGACACTTGACCTACTTTTTACCTTACGGTAAACGTTGAATGAATTAATTTCAAGATGTTGTTTCTATACATGGGGAAAATCATTAACTATTAGGGATGGCCGGGCTCGGTGGCTCAGCCTGTAATCCCGCGCCTTTGGGAGGCTAAGGTGAGTGGATTGCCTGAGCCTGCGGGTTCGACACCCGCCTGGGCAACTTGGTGAGACCTCATCTCTACAATAAATCAAAAAAATTAGCCGGGCGTGGTAGCACGCGCCTGTAGTTCCGGCTACTGGGAAGGCTGAGGCGGAAGGATCGCCGGAGCCCAGCGGGTCGAGGCTGCGGTGGCCGGGAGCGGCCACCGCACTCCAGTCTGGGCGACAGAGTGAGACTACAACTCAAAAAAAAAAAAATATTAGGGATGGATGATTATTGACATGAACTGGAAATCCTGGTAGACATTTGCCCTTCCAACTGAGCTCCAATCTTTTAAACTTTCTTTGCTATCTTATATACTGTATTATACTTTCTTTCAAAAAATTTTTTTACCTTGCTGAAATGATGTGATCAATTTTTAATGTAATGTAATGACTTTTACAATATTATCTGGCTTTTAAAATTTACATTTGGCCACGGCCAGGCCGTTGCAGCTATTGCCAGGCCACTGTGACCGTTGCCTTACTAGACTCTGGTGTGGCCATGTGCTCTTTGAGCTATGGCTGTCTCCATGTTTTCTGGCCTTGGCTGCCTTCCTTACCTTGGGGAGGTGAATCTTCTCTTTCCCTCTTTCCATAACTTACTTTCTAAGTAAACTAAGTTTTCTCATCTAAAATAAGAACCAACTTATGTTTAACAGCAAATAAACAGTCTACAAATAACAGATAGCCTGTTCTGTAATCCTACTTCATTACTATTGTCTAAAAACTTCCGTGAGGATAATTAACTGGAAATCTCTGCCAAGAATATTACTCACAGCCTTTAGATGTTTTAAATGTTGAGACGCATTTAGACGCAATTATAATATTACAAACACGCGTTGCTTAAGGTTGGGGCTGTCTTTTGAGAAATGCCTCTTTGGGCGATTTCATCATTGTCTGACCACCCTAGAGTATACTCACACACACCTAGATGGTTAGCCTATGACACACCTTGTATGTATGATGTAGACCATTGTTTCTAGGCTACACACCTGTATAGCCTGTGACTACTGAATACTGTAGGTGATTGTAACACAGTGGTGTGTGTGTATCTAGACATAACTTATACATAGAAAAGGAACAGTAAAAATATGGTGTAAAAGATAAAAAATGGTACATGTGTCTGGCACACTTAACCATGAATGAAGCTTGCAGGACTGGAAGTTACTTTGTTGAGTCAGTGAGTGATGGTGTGTGAATTGTGAAGGCCTAGGACATTGCTGTGCACTGCTGTAGACTTTATAAACACTGAATGTGTAGGCTACAAGAAATTTACTTGAAAATTTTCTTTTTCCGGGCAGCGTGGCTCGTGCCTGTAATCTCATTACTTTGTGAGGCTGAGGCAAGAAGACCAGCCTGGACACCGTGATGCGACCTCATCTCGAAATAAATAAAAAAAAAATAGCAGAACTTGGTGGTGTGTCCCTGTAGTCCTAGCTACTTGGGAGGCTGAGGTGGAAGAATCCCCTGAGCCCAGGAGGTCAAGGCTGTGGTAGCCGTGATTGTGCCACTGCCTTCCAGTCTGGGTGACAGAGTGAGACTCTGATTCAAAAATTTTTTCCTTCAGTAATAAATTAATAAATTAAATTACCTATATCCTATAAGCTTTTCTCCATCTTTAGAATTTTTAAAAATGATTTTACCTTTAAACTTTTTTTTGTTGAAAACTAAGACACGGGCCAGACTCGGTGGCTCAGCCTGTCATCCCAGCACTTCGGGAGGCCGAGGTGAGTGGATTGCCTGAGCCTGCAGGTTCGAGACCAGCTTGGGCAACTTGGCGAGACCTCGTCTCTACAATAAATAAAAAAATTAGCCTGGCACGGTAGTGCACACCGGTAGTTCTGGCTACTTGGAAGGCTGAGGCAGAAGGATTGCCGGAGCCCAGCTGGTCAATACTGGGGTGGCCATGAGTGTGCCACTGCACTGCAGCCTGGGTGATGGAGTGAGACTCCAACTAAGAAAACAAAACAAAAAAACAAAGACACACACACATCCATTAGCCTTGGCCTACACAGGATCAGGGTCATCAGTGTCACTCTCTTCCACCTCCACGTCTTATCCCAATAGAAGGTCTTCAGGGGCAAAGACACACATGGCATTGTCATCTCCTGTGACAGCTCCTTCTTCTGGAACACCTCTTGAGGGACCTGCCTGAGACGGCTCACAATTAACTTTTTATAAAAGTGGAAGGAGTGCACTCTAAAATAATGATTAAAAGTATAGTATGGTTAATATATATGCCAGTGTAGAGTTATTTATTGTCCTTAATAAGCATCACATACTATACATAACTGAATGTGCTAGACTTTTATGTGACTGTCAGTGCAGTAGACTTGTTTATACCAGTATCACCACAGATACAAGAGCAAGGCATTGTGTTATGACTTTATGACAGTGATGATGTCACTAGGTGACAGGAATTATTTGGCTCCATAATCTTATGGGACCACTATCTTATAGGTGGTCCATCATCGACTGAAACATCATTGCGTGGTGCCTAGCTGTAACACGGTGATATAATTCATTATTCATTCACGGGAAATGATGCATTGTATTTTCTTTGGGGGCCAGGTTACGTCCTCTATAAAAATCAACTACCTTGAGGTTTTTGGCCTTTCAGTCTGATGTTGTCTCTAGATAGTCTGTCTTGTTAATTAAAACTCCTGTTTTAAATTGAACTTGAAAATTTATTTCAGTCCACAAGGGATTGACCTTTATAATTCACTTGAGGATGTCTCTCTTATGAATTATCTAGTAATCATTAACAAAAAAGAACTGTTACCTACCTTTGAAATAATAGCTTTGTTTTCTCTGCAAACCACCTGATCTTTTTAATTGAACATTTTGTGAAAAGATACCTAACTACTTATATGTCATGTAAATGCCCCCTTTTATGTTTTTCAATGAGGTTTTCAAACACCATATTTTATTTTATTTATTTTTTTGCATCGGTGTCTCACTTTGTTGCCCAGGATGGGGCGCAGTGACACAACCATGACTCACCACAACCTCGACTTCCTGGTCTCAAACGATCCTCCCATCTCAGTCTCCCTAGTATCTGAGATTACAGGCACAGACTGCCACACCTGGCTTATTTTTTAATTTTTTTCTAGAGAGGAAGAGGTCTCTCTATGTTGCCCAGGTTGGTCTCAAACTCCTGGGCTCAAGGAGTCCTCTAGCCTCGGCCTCCCAGATTCTTGGGTTTACAGGCATGAATCACCGTGCCAGACTGTGTCAAAAAAATATATTTTAAAAATAAAATAATAGACTGGGTGCGGTGGCTCATGCCTGTAATCCCAGCACTTTAGGAGGCTGAGGCGAGAGGACTGCTTTGAACCCAGGAGTTTGAGAACAAAGCTCGTCCTACAAAAAATAAAAAGGAAAGTTAGCCAGGCGTAGAGGTGCGTACCTGTAGTTCCAAAGGCTGTTTTCGAGTTGAGCACTGGGAAATCCACGAGAGAGTTCAGAGGAGGACAGGGTGGGGCTGCCGAGGCCAGGAGATGCATGGGATCAAGTCCTAGGGCATGGGCAGGCAGAGTCAGCCGCCTGTGAGGAGGCCACCTGCCAGGAGCACGCGCTTGGTGAAGCCCCAGGTTGCTGAGTTGAAGCAGGGGAGGCGCCGCTAGGCATGGGAGACACAAGGGCCCTGTCTCTTCCTCTCCTTCCTCTCTGTCCTGTGGCTGAGGCCAACCCCCGTGTGAAGCTGAGTGCTGGGAACAGGCCCACACCCTGAGGATGACAGCCGGCTGGAGCATCGGTCTGTCTTAAAATGCAGCTCATTTTGGGAGCTCAGGGAAGTGAATCTTAAGGGTGTGTTGGAGGCCAGCTGTACAACGTTCCTTTTCTCCTAATTCCTGTTTTCTCTTTTTAAATCATTCCTATTAATACCCAAGAGACTAGTGATGACATTTAGAACTGTCTTCTTTTTAGAGTTTAGACTGTTTGTGTACTTAATTTTCCTTGCCAACCAGTAAGGAACATGGGCTGGAACAGAGCTTCCTTGCTACCGGCCGGTTAACATTTTCAAAGGATCATGTTCTAGTCCGTTCAAGGTGCTGTAACAAAGTATCACAAAGTTGTAACGTGGTAGCTTTGATAACGTAAATGCGTTTTTTCACACTTGTGGAGGCTGGAAGTTCTAGATGCCAGAATGGTAGAGTTTTGAGAAGGGCTGTCTTCTTGGCTTACATATGGCAGATATGGCCGTATTCTCTCTGTGTTTTCAACTGGCACAGAGAGGGAGGGGGAAAGAGAGAGACAGAGAGAGAGAGACAAAGAGAGAGAGAGAGAGAGAGAGACAGAGACTCAGAGAGGGGAAGTGGGGCAGAGACCAGGAGGAGAGGGGAGGGAGGAAGAGAGAGAGAGAAAGAGAGATGGTGGGTGGGGGGAGAGAGACAGAGACAGAGACAGAGAGACATGACTCTCCCTGGCATCCTTTCTTAAGAGACACTAATCCCTTCATGATGGCCACACCCTCATGATCTCATCTAAACCTATTTATCTCCTAAAGGTCCCCTCTACAAATAATATCATTAGGGATTAAGTGTTCAACATATGAATTTAAGAGGATACAGTTTATTCCATAGCAGATCATATTGGTTTTCTAATTACATTTTACGTGGCACAATTGATTGTTGGAAAAGGGTCACACAACTTATTTACTTATTTATTTTTGAGTCAGGCTTCTGTGACCCAGGCTTGAGTGTGGTGGCATAATCACGGCTTACCGAAGCCTCGAACTCCTGGGCTCAGCTAATCCTTCTGCCTCAGCTTCCTGAATAGCTGGAACTTCAGGTGCACACTACCATGCCTGGCTAATTTTTAAATTTTTTTGTAGAGACGAGGTCTCACTATGTTGCCCAGACTGGCCTCAAACTCCTGGACTCAGGCTATCCTTCTGCCTTGGCCTCCCAAAGTGCTGGGATTAATGGTGTGAGCCCCCACGTCTGACCTGTAGCCTAATATTTTTATTTGCGTTTCGTTAGATAAGACACAAGAGAGAAACATATATTATTTTATGTTCATATTTAATTTAATCCTCATGGGAACACTAGGAGAACAGGTACTATTATGGTATTTTTATTTGAAAGGTGAATACACTGGGATCTGGAGTGATTCGGTAGATGATAGAAGCCAGGCTTGGGTTCAGGCTTGTCTGCCCATCTTCTTAACCACGTGCTGCACTGCCAGTCGGGCCCAGGTTCACAGAGTAAAGAAGGAAAAAAAAAACAAAACATGACTTATATGTTGAATCAGTATAAAAGCCGCCTCACTGCTGACTACCCAGCAGGGAATCTCACCAGAAGCCAACCTCTGTCCATGTACACAGTTTCGCCATATAAGTTTACAGCATGTGCTTTAGTTTTTTGGGGTGGAAGCTGCCATTCCCATCTTTCTGGGTCTTGAGAAACAGAGGATAGAAGGGACCTTCCCTGAGAATAGAAAGAAGATAGATACTGTGTGGGCAGAGTCTGGGTTGTGGATGGGATGAGATCCAATCCATTAAAATGAAATGACATGTTGAATGCTGCAGTGAGATTGCTGGGCAGAGAGATGTCATCCAGAGACTGCCACTGAAGCCTCGGCCGCCTCAGCCTTCCAAGTAGCTGGAACCACAGGTGTGCACCACCACGCCCTGCTAATTTTTGGATTTATTGTAGAGACGAGGCCTCACCATGTTGCCCAGGCTGGTCTTGAACCCCTGAGCTCAGGCAACCCTCTTGCCTCCACCTTCCAAAGTGCTGGGATGACAGCATGGGCCACCGGGCCTGGCTTATCCTTGTGTTAATGTTGGCCAACCCCCTTCTCTTCACGAAATTCTTTTTCACGGTTTCAGAGATTTCTAGTAGTTGTGTGCAGGATCTTCCAGATTTTCCTGTCTCTCTTTTTTTTTTTTTTTGAGTTGGAGTCACTCTGTTGCCCAGACTGGAGTGCAGTGGCCGCTCCCGGCCACCGCAGCCTTGAACTGCTGAGCTCCGGTGATCCTTCCGCCTCAGCCTTCCAAGTAGCTGGAACTACAGGTGTGCGCTACCACGCCTGGCTAATTTTTTATTTATTGTGGAGATGAGGTCTCGCCAAGTTGCCCAGGCGGGTCTCGAACCCGCGGGCTCAGGCAATTCACTCACCTCAGCTTCCCAAGGCGCGGGATTACAGGCTGAGCCACCGAGCCCGGCTTGTCTCTCTTTTTTAAGTGCGTCATCATTTTAACTTTTTTCCCACTTTGAGACATTTGTTTCTCCATCCTGCAACTGCTTTCATGTGAATAATCATATTTCAAACATTTCTCATGACATGCTTTCATGCCCCGCCCCCCCGCCTTTTTGGGTAGATTCTGTCCTTGTTAAATACCTGATGATGCTTCTTTCTTTTTGAGAATCTTCCTTGTAGTTGTTTTTTCTTTTCTTTTCTTTTCTTTCTAATCCCCCACTCCTCACTGCTCCTTTCAGAGTTTCTTCTGTGCTTGTTTTATTCTTTGACCTCCAAGTTGCAGGTGTCTTCCAGTGCCCTGCTGGTCCCTGGTTAGAGGGTCAGATTTCAAAAGAGCTAGGGAAACTGTGTACAACGGACAGAGCTTGGCTTCTGGTGAGATTCCCTCCTGGGTAGTCACCAGTGAGGTGGTTTTTAGCTTGATGGCGGTAAGTGAAGGTTTTCCTCGGGGATTGTTCTTTTTCCCAGAGCAGGGTCTTCCCGTCTCCCATGAAGTGATGGCATGGAGGGGATGTGGAGTGCAGGGCTTCATCCTTGACCACCAGCATCCTCACGTAGAGCGTGGCTCCTGGGGGAGGGTCCCACCTTTTCGTTCGACACTTGACCCCTGATTCTCAACCATGTGCTTCTCTTCTGCCATGCGCTGAGCTCATTATCTCTGGGCGTGGAGCCTCCTGGGTCAATGGCTTTTTGAGAATGCACCTCTGATCTCCCGCTTGAGGGGTGGGATGTAGGACTGGGAGGGCCTCTGCTGGGGAGCCGACAGCCCCCTCATTTGTGACATTGAACCTCACCTCCCTCTGTAGAACAGAGCTTCCAAGTACTGAGTCTTTCGGGGATGTTCTTAGGCAAATTGGCCCATTTCCTGCATTCTTAGGTTGTTCCTTTTGATTTTCTACCTCGTTCTTACCCTCCAACTGCTCTCCATCTTCCAAAAATCTGTTGACTTTTATGACCTCTTTTCTATCCTTCTCTATGAATACCTTTTGCATTCTTTGCTGTTATTTATTTCAATGAAGGTTTGGTAGGATGAGAAAAGGAACCCTGGGAAAGTTTGTCATTTTTAATTCAGACTCCAAAACACCCTTCTCCAAGTGGAAGAAGAAAAAAGTACATCTGTTGAGTGGAGGATGTTTTATGATTCTGGGGCTTTAGTGGGGTCATTCGTTCTCATCGTATACAATGATTTTGAGATTTTGGTCAAACTGATTATTTCTTGCTTGTGACGTCTCTACATATTATTACGGGCTATAAAGATTTTCTTTTCTGTGACCTACAGGGAATCCTTTACTCCCTGCATTTGTTACCTGGTTCAACTTAATCAGCCTTTAAAACCTTGTAACATCTAATTTGTGGGAGAATGCATAGTTAGAATTAGATGCACTTTCCCTTACCTTACAGATTATAATTCTTTGTGTTTGCAAAATACAATATGAATGTTAATGAACCTAAATAACATACTAGGAAATAGTCTTCCTCTGTAGATGGGAATAAAGGCTTGTTAATTGATTCATTTTTCTTTTCTTTCTTTACTTTTTTTTAAAGCTCCCTAGAATGTTGATAGAAAAAACAAAATAAATGTACGCATTTCCAAAGTAGCATATTTGCCAGTATGTAGAATACTAGCTTGTCTAGAGGGATGGGTGGAATAGAAACTGGGAATATTTCTTTTTATCTTGACCTTATTCTGCGTTAATTTTTTAATCCAATTTTGCTCTTCAAAAAAATATCTTAGTTAACAAGTATTTAATTTTATGTTTTCTGTACTTGAAGCATTGAACTCTCTACCCTGGATATGTGTGAAGAAAGAAAAGGCAACCTACTTTCTCTTGAGTTGATAGTCTGCTCCAAGAAAATGCCCTGTGAATATATGAATTCCTTGAGCATTCCGTGGCGGGTTAAGGGAGTGGGGGAAGGAGCTTATTTTTTGAGAAATTTTTGACAGAAAAGTAAGATGAAGTAAGTGGAATATGTGAGTTTTTTTAAAATTTGTTAGTGATTTAATTCTTTTTATATTTGGCTAAATATTGATGGGGCCAAGAAAGAACCCAAGAGAGAAGATGGCAGAGGACATGGATAAAGAGATTCTTGGGAAGTGGGAAGAAGGAGAAAAGGAAGGGTCAGAGTAGTTAGAGAAGGTTTACAGGGAAGAGGCGCATTGTAAACTTGGTCTTGAAGGAGCTGTTGGATGCGACTAATGAAAAGTTACCAGGGCTCCATTAGGAAATAACAGAATATAAAGCCAAACAAGACGATACAGGTAGTAACCACCTATTTGTGGGAGACAGCGGTCGGTTGGACTTGAATTGACTTATGATGATGTCACATGTATAATTTGACCAGATGAAATAACGATTCTTCTTCAGGAAAATTTGGCCCTGAAAATATGCAAGACAACACAATTGAGTCTTTGTTGCTTTTTAAGAAAATCCCTCATTTCTTTCTTTAAGAAATCCTAATGATTTGTAATAATGACTGCCATGGTTTGAGTATCTCTCCCAAAGTTCATGGTTTGTAAATTTAATCCCCAATAGAAAATTGTTGAGAGGTGGGACTTTTAAGAGACAATTCGGTCATGAGGTGCCTGCCCTCATGAATGGATTAACGCAGGTTTCACAGGGGGCTAGGTTAATTGTCATGAGAGTGGGTTCCCGACAAAAGAGTGAGCGTGGCCCTCCTTCCCCTCTGTCTCACCCACACACACTCTCTTTGTCCCTCCTGTCCTTCTGCTGTGGGATGACACAGCAAGAAGCCTTCCACTGGATGCTGGCATGTTGACGTTGCACTTTACAGACTTCATAACTGTGAGAACTGAGTTCATTTTCTGTATAAATCACCCGGCCTGGGGCATTCTGTTATGACAACACAAAACGGACTAAGACAACAACCCACTTGCTCTTTAACCTGTACTTTTTTGTTTTATCAGGGTCTTGACACTTAATGACCTCATTTTTTCCCCATAATTATTGATACTCTCTCCTCTAGGGCATATCAAGGTGTTGACGTGATCTCATTTTCAGTGGACAAGAATTAGCCACTGTTGGTGGTCCCTGAATGCCCTCTCATTTTATATGGTAAAGATGGCTAGAAAGGAAAACCTATCATCATGCACATTTGCTCTTTTTATACCTCACTTCCTAGTCATTGGTTTGTATCCTCCTCTACTTGGATCTAACGATAAAAATAAAATAAAGTAGAATGAATAACTATATAAAAGAAATTTAAATTCAAGACCTATGGATGGAGCAGTGTAAACCTTGTTTACCATTATGAACCATTTGGAACCACATTTTCATAATAGCATTTCATACAGATTCGTAAGTGAACTCCACTGAATCATGGCCCGTGATGGCATCTCCATCTTCAGGAGTTCCTGAGTTATTCTTCCTAGTTTGCCACAAATAAAAATACATCCTTTTTATGTATTTTTGAGCTATGTATTACCCGCCAGCTCAAATTTGTCGCAAGTGATCGTCTTTGTAGTTTAACGTTCGTGTTTTCTTTTCCCACGGCGCATCTTATGGAGCAGGGGTCCCCAGCCCCTGGGCTGTGGACCAGTTCTGGTCCATGACCTGTTAGGAACTGGGCCGCACAGCAGAAGACAAGTGAGGGTGAGTGGAGCTCCATATTCTGTCAGATCAGTGGCGGCAGATTCTCACAGGAGTATGAACCCTAGTGTGAATTGTGCGCGTGAGGAATCTAGGTTGTGTGGTCCTTATGAGAATTTAATGCCTGATGATCCTCCCATGTCTCCCACCATCCGTGGAAACATTTTCTTCCACAAAACCAGTCCCTGATGCCAAAAAAGTTGGAGATTGCTGCTGTAGATGTTCTTTTAGAAATGGCTTGAAACTGTGTGCATTTCCCATTTAGTCTGTGAGGCATTTGTGCTGTGGAACCATCTATGACCATGCTTGCGATTGGTTAGTCCATCTCATTCTTCAGGCCGGGAGCATTTTGAGGGGGTGGTCAGTGTTTTGGTCATTTTTGTGTCTCTGGGGTTTCTTAACGTCTGATGCATAGAAGCCCCTTAGTAGTATTTATTGCTGCATGAAATCAATATTGCTGACTTGTGATAGAAATCTGGACTCAAGCTTGTTTGCATGCAGGGTCTTGAAGATAATGCTGCAGTTCTGTCTTCATACCCAGTGCTGCTGATAAAAATTCTGGTGTTGACATGATTCTTCCTTCTTTGTATGTCGTTGGCCTTTTTTCCTGGCATTTGAATTTCATCTTTATCCTTGATGTTCTAAAAATGTGACTGCCATCTGTCGTCGCGAGGGTTCCGTTTCTGACTCCCGTCCTGAAATGGCCGTGTCTTCACAACTCATCTTCTTCTTGGTTCTGATCCCCCCGCCCTTGTCTGTGTTTATGTCATTGCCAGGGTCATCGTTCTAGGATGTGGGCTCTGCTCCTGCCCCCTCTCCTGCTTTCAGCCCCTTGGGATGAGTTTCCCCCACCCCTTTCTGCTTATAGATGGGGTCTTCACACTTGTGTGACAAGAAGCCGACCCAGCTGGCTTTCCGATTCCACACCAGCACTCGCTCAAAATAAAGCAGATCCTTTTTCTGTTTAGTAATTGGCTCCCATGTGTGATAAAGATCCCCCTGGTTTGAGGAAGTCTGAGCAGCTCTGGCCACAGGATGAACTCCGTACCTCTTGGCTTGCCCTGCAGGGCCCCCCCGCCCCTGCTTGGGGACGCTTGTCTCTGGCCTGTACACTGTCTACACCGAGTCACTTGGGGTTTTGAAACATTGTTGGTCATGTCCCAGCAGATGCCAGGGTGCCATCGCTTTCCTTGGGATGGCCTCCCTGCATTAGTTGTCTGACAGACTCCTGGCCTTCTATGAAGAACTTGTGTGCCAGTTATTTTTGGTGACATTTTCTGTGATTCCACTCTCCATTGTCTCTCACTGAAGAGTGGAATCCTCCCACTCTCACGTCCCAGAGTCTGTGTCCTTCTTGCTTGGAGGCATTTGTGCTTGGCTTGTAGACCCATCTGTAACTGTTGACAGTCAGTCTGCCTGACTCTTTAGACTGCAAACATTTTGAGGGTGGGGTCAGAGTTTTGGTCATTTTTGTGTCCCCGGGGCTTCTTCGTGTCTGGTTAATAGAAGCTCCTCAAAAGATATTTATCAATGCATAAAAGGGAAAGATTGGGAAAGTACCCCTCTCAGTTGGGAATATATATATATATATATATATAT
>CAUYQG010176191.1:0-22898 GCA_963574415.1 Tarsius wallacei | reverse complement strand
AATAGGTTCTCCTCTCCCCAGTGGTTGTTGTTGGAGGCTTTGTCAAAGATGAGCTGGTTGGCCAATGAGTGTTTCAATTATAGAAAAGTAAAACATTATATTAAATATAATAATCAAATAAAAATTTTATGTGATATCTCTTATGGGTATTTTACTTTCAGCAAAAAAATAGGATTAAACCACGTCCTTGGATAAAGAAAGTGAAAAAAGTTACATTATTAAAAATATTTCTCTATCTTTTGGAAAAGCAGAAATTAAACAGAAAAGAGATACAGTGTAGCTGATTTTTACAGAACAGGAATGTCAAGTGAAAGTGCTAATAACAGAGTACTCTTACAGAAATTTTGCTAATTTCTTCCATAGAATTCTGAAAGTCTTACAAGTGAGTTCTAGAGTGGACAACAGAAAGTTCAGAGAAGTTAGCCTTGTCTCCTCTTCACCTCCCTCTCCACAAAACAAAATCCAGAATATAGTAGCCAGGGGCCAAAGGCTTAGGTAAAATAATGAAGATTTAATTTCTAGTGAGATAGTCGGACTCTGGTATCACAAATTACAAAGGAAGTTAAGAATCATTTATGGAGCTGGATTCCAGGTGCGAAGGTATAATAGCAACAAGTGCATGTCCACATACACATCATTACAGTGCCAGGCTAGTTCACCAAACTCCTGGTATACTAGCACCCAGCAGTACTCCTGGCAAGCAGTTTAAAGGATTGTCATCTGGAGAAAATAAAGGGCTCAAGAAAGACAATAAAAAGAAAAAAAAAATTACTTACTTAAATTTGACTAACCCCCTACCTTAACATCCTGAACTGAAATGTTCAGTTAATAAGATCCATATGCACTCATAGTGCTATAACTACAAATCAGATGGCAGCATCTTATTAATCATATAATGAAAGTTCCCAACCTGAGATAATAATATTATTATTACTACCAGGAAGTGTGAGGTCTTCTACTTTGTCCCCAAACTGTTTGTTTCTATTAGCAATTTTATTAATTTGAGCTACACCTATTTTGAGGCTCTATTTTTTGATGCATAAAGATTTCATTACATCTTTCTGGTTTCTGTATTTTTTGTCACTAAGTTACTGGCATTTACATTCTCAATATTTTTACATAGTGTTAATATCACTAAGTTGTAACATTAGCATAAATTGTTTAAACATAAAATATTATGTCAACATAAATTCGGAAAACACTGTTTCCATTTCTTTGCTCACATAATCACTATATCATTAGTTTCTCTGCATGTGTCTTATAAACATCATGCAGCATGCTTATAACTCCAATCTGTGACATTTTTTTTTCCAGTCAAGTCCAAGTCACTTATACATATTCTTTTTTGTTATATATTTGGACTTTTTAACTGTCATTTGTGCTTCTTTTGTTTGTACTTTTCTCCTGTCTTGTCTTCCTCTGGATATATCAAACTTTATTATTTCACTTTTTAAACATATTGTATTTCAATTTTTGCTTGACCTCCATAAATTACTAACTTGCATGCTTATTGATGACAAAATGAAAATTAATAAATATGCTTATCATCTTCTGAACAATACAAGAACATTAAATATTTTATATCAGAACATTTTTTGATTTTTAGTATTAATTTTTGTATTGTATATTGCATCTGCCTGATTTATTTATCAATTATCTGTAATTTATCAATATTAATTTTCAGCAAATGATTAATAAATTAGCTAATATGTTTACCAATTCATTTGCTTATCATTTATTTGTATTTGATGTGACTTTTTCTTCTCTTTTTCTATCAAATTCATCTCTCGCAATTTTTATATGAAATTATGAGTTTAGTATAAAAGTTAGTTGTTTTTTCTCATATAGTTGTCTGGAAACCTAGATGTATACAAAAATCTAGTGGCAGCTAGATTTTTCTCCAGCTGTTCAAACATGTTAGTCATTTGTTTTCAAGGCATCTATCATTGATAAAGAGAAGTCTTTTGTCAATCCATTGAAATTAATTTATTCGCTTTTTTCTAACTGTACTTTTCTGCATCCTCCCTGTGATGTATATGGGTAAGGATAGGATTTGTATAATGTCTGAAGTTTGGTATAAAGACAATGTAAAGATTTACTGTTCTGTATGTAAACCTGGAAAACATTATTATTTCTTAGAATATTGCTTATACTTTCCATTTTCATCTGGAATTTCTCATTATACCCTTATGGTATATGTTTTCATATATGTACCTTTTTAAATCCTTATACTACATTATATGGATGACTACTTGAGATATGTTATACAATTATATTTATGTTTAAAGCTATTGTCTATTTTTTTTTTTTTTTTTGAGTTGGAGTCTCACTCTGTTGCCCAGACTGGAGTGCAGCAGCCGCTCCCGGCCACCGCAGCCTCGACCTGCTGGGCTCCGGCGATCCTTCCACCTCAGCTTTTCAAGAAGTTGGAAGTACAGGCGCATGCCACCACACCCGGCTAATTTTTGATTATTGTAGAGATGAGGTCTCGCCAAGTTGCCCAGGCGGGTCTCAAACCTGCGGGCTCAGGCAATCCACTCACCTCAGCCTCCCAAAGGCGTGGGATTACAGGCTGAGCCACCGAGCCCGGCAACTATTGTCTATCTTTAATTGCCTTTTTTATTTTAAGAAGCTATATTTGGTATTTTAAAAAATACTTCTTTCTATTATCTAGTTAATTGATACCACCTAATTGCATTTAAGATTCTATGTCGCCGGGCTCTGTGGCTCAGCCTGTAATCCCGCGCCTTTGGGAGGCTGAGATAGTGGATTGCCTGAGCCCGCGGGTTCGAGACCCGCCTGGGCAAGCGAGACCTCATCTCTACAATAAATCAAAAAATTAGCCGGATGTGGTAGCACGCGCCTGTAGTTCCAGCTACTTGGAAGGCTGAGGCGGAAGGATTGCCGGAGCCCAGCAGGTCGAGGTTGCGGTGGCCGGGAGCAGTCACTGCACTCCAGTCTGGGCGACAGAGTGAGACTCCAACTCAAAAAAAAAAAAAGATTCTATGTCTTTTTATATTTTTGATTATCTTTTATGCTTCTTTCATGACATCCTTTAGCTTTTCTGTTTCATTTACTTCCTGAGAGTGTTATTCTCCAGTATATAGCAATTAATTTTTTCTCATGACAGTTTCTTTATGAGGTGAGATTTTAATGTTTGAGCCTGTACTTTTTTTTCCCCCTCTGTGGAGAATTCCATATGCCTTGGCTCTAGAAACATTCCTTCACATTTAGGATCCCTGACTTACATGATTGTAAGATAGCAATCAAATTTGGACATGTAGTAGATTATTTTATTTTTGTGTTGAGTACCTACTCTCAAGTAGAAATGTAATTGCAAGTCTCACACCTATGAGTTATATAGGCTCTGATTTTCCATTTCTAATAACTAACTCTCCTATCATGACTTCAAGGATGGCCCTAACAGGTTGAGTTTTCTAGTTTCTGAGCAAGGCAGGTCTTTGTTCTAGCTGCCTGCTTCTACAGCACCTAATGCTACATCTTCTTTTCCAAGTATTACTTAAAACTCTAGTCTATAAGTTTTTAATCGCATATCTATTTACCATAAAAATTTAACATTTACATATAATTCTGACTTTTTTTTCCTTCATGAGTTGTAGCATCCATGGGTCTTTTTCTTTAAAATGCTATTCTATATTATTTTATATGTCATGTTGAGTGGAATTGTGTTTATTACACTAAAATTGGCTATTAGAACTTAACAGCTGGGAATACACAATAATTATTTCATATTTTATAAAAAGACTGAGGGAATAATGTAGTATGGCATTACTTTCACTGATTGGATTTCTACAAATACTAAACACTGACTGATCTATCCTCTAGGCCTAATATTTAAACTTGAAAAAAAAAGTATCATTGAAAAGGAGAGTTTTGGGACAGGAAAGCCATGTAGCCATTAGCACAACACTTGTTTAGAATGCTAAAGATGAGGAAATCTTCCAGTGGTTAAGTGGACCCTCTGAAGAGAGCCCACTTTGAAATCACTTATGCTACATCAATGAGGAGGCTAGTTGCTGAGCAAATATGCTGTGGTATGGACAGTTGTGGAACTGAAGAGACCACACTGGATTGCAATTCTCACATCAGAAAATCATATAAAGGGTCCTCGGCCTGTAGGGTCCCTGAAGTATTCACACATGTCATCCATTTGATATATAGCTTCTGTTGCCTTTGTCACATAAAGCCCTGTCTGTCTTAAAATCAAAGGAGAGATGGCAACAGACAGGAGACTATGACAGTGGACAAATACATGTCAAACAAACTAGCCTCTCAAATCTATTTATCCTTACCACGTGAACATACCAGTGTAGAGACAGTATAAAGAGAAAGAAGAAGAGCAAAAGAAGAAGTCATCTCAACAAAAGAACACACTCTCACTCTTCTCTTCAAGTCCTTCCTGCTGAAGTGTGGCCAGTGTTGATGGGAGGGAAAAAAACTAATGTTATTTGAACAGGGAGTAGAATTTTAAACTTGACTAGACCTCTTATATACTTGAACATGAGCACAAAGTAATGGAAAATACTCACAATTTGGTTAAGAGTAAGGAAAGGAAGATTCAATAAAACATGACAAAAGGCAGCAATTGCAGAAAAAAATTAAAATCAATTCATTTTGATGGATTGTACAGTAAAGCAGTTACATATGTTTTTGTACTGGGAGTGAAGCCTATCTTTGTCAGCTCAGTCCTCCTTATCGATGACATGTTATTTATTTTTAAAATGAAATCATCTTTAGTGTGGTGAGAAAAGCATTTTGCAGTTTTTCTAGTCAAAACGTTGATTTATGTTAAGGAGGATTTTTTGAAACTCAATGTAAGTTAAAAATATTAATCCTTTAAAGAGGAGTAGATATATGGTAAAGAATTCATGACTGGGAATATGCGTGTGTTCTTAAGCTGTAAGAACCACTTACAGAGACATGGGATCTCCTGCCACTTATACAAGAGGCTCACATTTTCACAGAGTTGGTGGCTTATCCCCTCTTTCTCCTCTTTTAGTAGATGCAGACATTTGACCAATTCATCTTCTTAATTGCTTCATGCCAATGTTCTGCTTGTATTCTATGTAAAAATTCACATTTTTTTCTTCTTAGTTTCTTCCAGATATAAGCATATGAATCTAATTAATTAATTTTTTAATGGAGAACATCATAATAGTGCACATGTAAAATGATGGGGCTTGACCAAATGGCAATAAGAAATTTGCAGGAACTGATAAATATATTACAAAAGTAGTTTATTAAAATTAAAATTAAAATCACATTGCTGATTTTCTTATTGTTAACGTGTTGTGGAAGAGTCTGAATTTAAATCTTGGCTTCATATTTACTTGCTAGGTAACTTAGACAAATAACCACACTTTTGAATCATGCACTGTATTGTGATAAAGGCTAAAATGTGTGTATGTGTGTGTGTGTGTGTGTGTGTGTGTATGTGTGCATGCATGCATGTGTGTGTGTATGGGTGTGTGAAAGAGAGAGAATGAGGGAGAGAGAGGAGAGGCAAGAGGGTGTATGTGTGTTTAGATATATGGATATATATTTAGATAATGCTTCTAGCGTAGTGCAGATGATGTGGTAAACATAAAATAAAGGATAGATTATTTTCTACCAACATCTCTCGTTAAGAAGCATAAAATTCAAATGAGCAGCATACAAAATTGGGCAGGCTCTTGGGAACAAAGTGACCTCTTTTGAAGCTAAATATCATCTAATAGACAAAATAAACAACAGACTATCAAAAACCCTCAGTCATTTCCTTAGTATAACTGGTGATGCATTTCCCTTCCCACCTTTTTGCAAGAGAAAGACTAGCCATCAGGGGAAAACTACAAACAATAAAGATATAAGCCAGATATGAAAATACATTTTCTCAATATTTTACCATTGGTGCTTCCATAATGGAACTGCTTGAATGTTATAGGGATATTGGAGTGAGCATAACCACTTGCACCAGAGCTAAGGGATCTCCAAGGGCATCCTGCCCCTGGTTATATACCTCAGTAATTCCTTTCCATGACTTTTTGGGCTAAAGCGTTGGAGGCCATTCTGTTTTTAAGGGAGAGAGGAACAGAAGCTGAGCTGTTCCAATTAGTACCTTCCCTCTCTCAAGATGTTGCATTCCAGTACATTCTACAGTTATTCTTGAAAAAACAAGCAGGAAAATAGAGAGAACCAATCCCTCCAAAGCTACAACTGGGTTTATCCAAGGCCACTGGGCCATTACAGCTCGTTTACAGCACTCTACACCCTCAACCATTCTATTTAATTCAAACTTAAGGCCTTAAATTTCCACAGTCAATGGGTTTATATCTTCAGAAAATTACTGTTGAAATGTAAACATAATATTCAAGTAGTTATTGAATTTATTAACAATATCTTAAACACTAGCATATTATTCAGATATTTTTGTTTCATGTCAAATTGTAGAAATATGTTCCTAAATTTTGAGTAAATAGTTATGAGATTAACACACATGAATAATGTAAAAAATTTTAGCTGAAAATGGTAGAAAAAATATGACTTTATAGATTTCCCAGGTTGCACGAGTGCCACTTGTTCTGATCAGATTTTCTTGCTTTCTGAGTCTATCTTATCTCTGTTATCTGAGACCACGAAGCCTAAAACTCTGATTTCTAATTTCTCCATGTTCCATAGTCTCTCTCCTATATTACTCTTTCTCTCCCCCCAATAAACAAACACACACAACACTTGCACACACACACATGCAAAGTGTGCAAAGTATAGATAAGTCTCAATAGATAGTACGTCATAAGATTACTAATAATGGGCCTTTGATGTCTCATGTCTGAATGGGGGTTAGGATGGGAAATGATTATTTGCAACTTAAAGGAAAAAACTGAGTTAGAGCCACCCTTTAGATAAAAGCTGCTAGTTTGCAACAACTTTTCATAGAATGAGTCAAGGCAATAATTACTTTGACTTTTTAAAAAAATCTAATTCTCATTTCTTGCTTGTTTTCCTTTTTTGATTAATACCCACATCCCACAAACCATAGTGCAACAGATCCCAATGAAGTCCACAGAATCACAAAGCAGGTAGAGAATCTTGGAGATAGATCTAGAGCACAAATGTAAGATATCCAGTACTTAGACAATGGAGCCGACAAATTCAAAATAAAATTGTGATAGTTTACTTTTTATCCTAATTATCGCAGGTACTCATTCATGGAACAAGTATATGTTACTGGGAAAGAATAGGCAGGATGTTTATTTAGTGAGAAACTTCATGTAATAAAGGAAAACAATTTTTTACAGCATAATAGTCCTTTGATTGCTTCAAAGACATTAAGAATTTATCAGAAAAAATTCTAAAAAGATCCCTATTTCAAAGAAGTCAGGTAATAAAGAGACAAACATCTAAACTAGTTCCTAATTCATACCCTGGAAAACATCTTAATAACATGTTAAAATGAAAATTACTATAGCATTTGAAATAAATATTTAATTTTGAACACAAAATATTTTTTATTCTCCCCCCATCGGGTCCGAAGTGTTAAATAAATGAGTCATAAACCAAAGAAAACACAACCAAGTAAACAACTTGACTTAAAATGTATTATTTCTCTAGTATTATATATATGGCCCAAGATTTATTATCCACTTAAAGTTTATCCCCTATTTTTTCCCTAGCACCAAGAGAAACAAGTTTCTGACTTTTGATCATTATACTATGACTGTGTTATTAACATTAGAAGCAATGTGAAGTTATCTTACATGAACTCTCTATACAATTTTTGCAACACTTTTGAAATCTAAAGCTATTTAATAATAAAAATCTTTTAAAAATACCAAAATCACCTGTCTTAATACTGAATTACCTTATATCACATATAAATTAAAAACACTATTTGCAAAAATACAAGTCTTCTGACTAAAATATGTGCATTTGGAGAAGGGCGAGCAGAAAAGCAGCAGTTAAGAGCTCAGAAAGAAAAAAAAAATTCTTGTAGGAATATTTACTTAAGAGTCTTGTAAAATGAGAACAAAAAATATTAAACTTAAAACTTAGAAATTAAAAAAACATTACTAGCATATTTTGTATAAGGTTCTGGGATTTGATTATTTTGGTCTTTTGAGAAGACAAATATGTTTGTGTCAGATTTTGAGGTGGAATTTTTCTTGCATTAAACAAAAGAAGGGCATTATACTGAAAACTCTATTTTAGGAAACAGTTTTATTAATAATTGCCCATTAAATATAATAAAGCAAAAACATCAACTTGGTTGTCAGTAACCTAAATGACTGCCATCAAGTCATTTTTTTTGACAGCAGAATGAAAGTATAAATTATATATTTATACTGACTATATTTATTTTTTAAGAATAAAAAAATTCTTCAGTTCATACCTTTTTGTAACCCAGAAAAATGAATCACTGAGAGAGTTATAGTTAAAGGAGCTTGGTGATTTCAAATCTTCTGCTATTTATTTATTTTTTAAACTGAAATATGCAGTTTCACAATTAACAGCCTCTGTGTCATCCTTTTAACATTAAAATAATGAGGTCAAATCCCATTACAGGATTATTGTGTGACTTGGAAAAATTTCATGTGTGAGCTACATATAAACTAAGAAGAATCATATGCCAATATTAATTTTATTACATAAACTTTTATAGTAATTTACAAAAATATCAACTATCACATTTAAACTCAATTAGTTGATGCAGAGTGAAAACAAAACATATTGTTACAGGCACTTGACAAGTTTCAGGGCTAGCATGGAGACATACTGCCAAGGAATTTACAAGATATTCAACTCAAAAATCCACGAAAAGTTGACCTGAAACTTCAGCTCTATGACCTGAAGAAGTCCTATATACTCTCTTAATGTTTGCAAATCCTCAAGGGCAAGGATTTAAGCTACTGTCAGTTCCTGGCATCTACATTCTCACAAGCCCACTAACCAGCCTGCATCAGTGAAGAGGCCATATTTATTATTTTATTGTTTGTTGTTTGCTTTTATATACACAGATGCACATACAGTTCAATCACACTAAGTGTTCAGGAATAAAATAAAATGAAGCTTTATCTGTCACACGGATGATTCATTTCACACACAGTTGGTACCTTCCTCTTTCTACTCCTTTATCTCTTTATTCTCCCCTTGGTTTCTTTTTCTACATAGTCATCATTTTGTTGATTAGGGTCTGTCTGACTCTTTGAAGACTAGGGTTTTCACATTCAATATATAGTCATGTGTTGATGAATGACAGAAACACATTCCGCAAAATGCATAGTTAGGAGATTTCATCCTTGTGCCAGCATCATAGAGTGTAGTTACACAAACCTAGGTGGTATAGCCTATCACATACTTAAGCCATATTGTATGACCTAGTGTTCCTAGGTTACAAACCTGCACAGCATGTTATTGTAGTGAATATTTTGGGCAATTGTGACATAATGGTAAGTATTTGTATATCTAAACATAGAAAAGGTACAATAAAATTATGATATTATAAAATATGTGACTGCCATCACATATGTAGTCCATCATTGACCAAAATGTCATTATGTGGCACATGATACATATTTCATATATATAATGTGAATATACAATTTATTTCTCTTTTTATGAATTATAATGCCAGTGTTTGAGACAAAATCTTTTCTTAACATAATCACTTAAATTCCAGTGGTGTGTTGGCTATATGAAGAGTAGTTAGCAGCATGGGAGAAGACTGGGTATTATCTTAAACTTAATTCAGATAGGACTCTCTTAAAAATATAAGCCGGGCTCGGTGGCTCAACCTGTAATCCCTCGCCTGGGGAGGCTGAGGTGAGTGGATTGCTTGAACCCGCGGGTTCGAGACCTGCCTGGGCAACCTGGCGAGACCTCATCTCTACAATAAGTCAAAAATTAGCCGGGCGTGGTAGCGCGTGCCTGTAGTTCCAGCTACTCGGAAGGCTGAGGCAGAAGGATCGCCGGAGCCCAGCAGGTCGAGGCTGCGGTGGCCGGGAGCGGCCACTGCACTCCAGTCTGGGCGACAGAGTGAGACTCCAACTCAAAAAAAAAGAAATAAGCCTGTCCTCATCCCTTCCAGTCATAATTTACACTGCAGCCAGGATGTTTTTCCTGAAGTGCAACTCTGATCAGATCGTGCTGCTCTCCTTGATTCCTTTCATTGCTCTCAGGATGAAGATTAGACTCTTTAGCATTTCTTAAAAGGTCTTTCCCTCTGAATCCTTGAATTGTAGCCATGAAACCACTGACAACTTTTCAAATAAACTGTCTTTCTCTCCTTTCCTTCTAGTCTCTACCCTCGTTGAAAAATACTTCATCCTCTTCATCTGTCTTCCACCTACTCATTCTTTAAATCTCAGGTTTTGTTTTTTTTTAACCCCTTCCTTCAATAATCATTCCTCAAATTATTTCCCCAAATTCTAGGTTAGATTCCTTTATAGGTTTTGACACAGCAATCTTCTACTACTTGTAATGCGTTATGGTAGCTTGTTATCCTTATTTTCTGCTAGATTATTGGCCACATAAGGGGAAATGCATGCAAGAATAATAATTTATATTATCATAGTGGGTTATTAGATTTAATTATTATAACACCATGAAGTGCATGCTATTTTATTACTAGCATTTTAGATAAGAAAACGGATATTTAAGGAGATTAAGTTCAAAGTCATATAGACAGTAATTGGTAATGCAGGGTGTAGAATCAAGCAGTCTGACTTTAAAGCCTGGACTACCGATAATTATTCTTACTAATATGTCTTGTTTGTCATTTTTTCTCTAATAACTGCCACAAAAGAGGGCGAGTGTTAGGGGGAAGTAAGACAGGAAACAGCAAAACCAAGAAAGGACAGCAAGAGGCATCTTGAATAGACATAATAATTCTGTATCTTTACACAAATCTGTATTTGTGGCAAATTGCATAGAACAAAATACCACACAATACATACATAGGTGAGTGCATGCAGAACAGGCTCAAAATGCAAAATCTAGATAAGATCTACCGATTTGACCAATGTCAATTTCCCAATTATGATATCGTACCAGTTACATAAATGCTATCAGTAGAGGGTACTGTCTGAAGGGAAACTGTACTTCTTGTACTTTTCTTTGCAGCTTCCTATGAATCCATAATTATTCCCAAATGAAAAGTTCAAAGGGACAGTAACAAAATAAAAATGAATCAAAAGAGCCAATCAGTCCCAACAACTGGGCTTTAATACTATTAAGTATCAATTAGTAAATATCAGTAAATATTAATTAACATTATTAATAATACTGAATATTAATTATATTATTAATATTATCGCATATTAATAAGCATTAATCATGCTAATCATCCAAAGAAAAAGTAAGAGAATTGTGGATTGTCTTCCATAAAGTCATTAATGATAAATGAGTCATTTTTAAGTTAAAAATTATGCTTCATAAAGAGGTGAGTTATAACTTAACTTGAAATTAAATTCTAATCTTGTGATTTTATTTAAAAAAAATCTATTCAAAAGACTTAAAAAATGTGCTTTCAGTGGTTAAAAACAGCTAGTTTAAAGAAAGCCAAAGGGACAATAATAGCAAAATAATTTTCTAATGAATCAGATTCTTCCATTTGCATAAGAACAAATATAAATAGTAATTTCAAGTACTTATGACATCTTGAGTATCAAGCAATCTGTCTTAGTAAGTTTCACTGTCCTTATTAACTTCTCTTCAGCAAGAGGGAACACACAACATTTTCATATATATATAATCTTTCTCTCCACATATATAGCTACACATGTATAATACACATATTACATCTGTATATATTTACAACATATACCATTATCTCTATGTAACAGGTATGCATGAAAGAATAGATTAGATTATGTCCATATCTGTCTATCTATTGGCCTACCTACACACACACACACACACACACACACACACACACACACACACGCAAATATACACATTATAATTATTATTGGGAAAGAAAATATTTAAAGAGCACCTTGTTCTTGAGAAATTGTTCATCATAAAGCTGAGAAGCTTATTGATAAAGAGGATTCTTCTCTAAAGAGTGGTGCTTTGTGTTGACGTCAGTTGCCAAGTTCTTTACCAAGTGGAGCATAAGAAAAGAAACAAGACAGTGGACGAGGAAAACAGAGTCCCTTCTCATCAGTTCCACAGCTCCATTCCCACTGTACAAAATTTTCTTCTTTTAGCATTGAGGCACCTGGATCAAAGAGCAAAGACTTGCACCAGGGGTCACAGAAACACCCAGTTAAGCCCAGAAAAGGGAGAGAGACACGGGACGCTGGATTGCTTCCCATCCTCAGCTCTCGACTCCTATGATCCCTGCATGCTGAGAATTGCTCATCCAATTTCGGGCCTTTCCTCCCCTTAAATAGCAGAGAAATGTAAGTGATCTTCCTTCAGGCCGCAGAGACAGGTCTTGCAGAGAGCCAAAACATTTAAATCAGCTATTTGCTGCTCCCCCCATCCTTCCATTTATGCTACAATGAGACAAGCAAAATGCAAGTATGAGAGCTTGAACTTGAGAAAAACATAAATGAGTGGGCATTTCCTCCCTTTACTCTGGGTTGTTTGTTCCCTGGTTTTGGATTGATTCTGAAACCTGAGAGATAGATGATCATATTTACAGCAAAAATAAATTTCAGTGAATGAAAATATTTGATACAGATATTTGAACCTGATATGTAAAAAAACAAGCATATAAGAGTAGACTTACAGGAAAGCATGGAATTGCATCTTGTTGATATGCTTGGATAAAAAATGACTAGGGGAAACTTACCTCACTTCAGTTTTTCAGCCTAGAAGAAATTTGCTTTGACTGGCCAAAAAAGAAGTGATATTTCAAATACTAATGAAACATTATTGCTACCTGTTTGAAAGTATAAATAACATGCTACATACTACAATAGAACTTTGTAATTATTCTATACTTAAAATAATGTGGAAAACAATTCAGGCAACCCTTTGGCTCTTACTCCAACATTTTTAGCAAAATCTGGATTTTAAATGAAGCTGCAGATCTACAATTAGCCAGACACAAATTAAAAATTTGTGTATAAAGCACAAATTAAAAATGTACATCAGAAATATTTATTCTAAAATATATCTGTCTGAACAATATTTCCTTTTATTTTATCTGATTAATCAAACTTTAATGGATACTTTTTCCATCAAACCACAAATTATCAAGTATCTATTGTCCTTTTAGAATAAAAATGATGAGCCCTTTGTTTTTTTTCAAATTTATCATCTCAATATTAATTTTCGATGACTTTTTTGTTTATTCATGTTAGAAGAAAAATACAATTTTCAGTTTGGTTTTGCTTCCTCAGTATTTTTCTCTCTCTCTTTCTCTCTCTCTTCTTATGCCAGTTATTATCTGCTTCTTGTTTCCCTGACTTTCTTTGTTTTACTTTTTGCTGTCTCCTCCCTTGGCTTTCTCTCGTTCTGATTGATGGTGCCTGTGAGCGTCGTGGTTCTGGACCAGAGACCTTGAGCCAGAACGCTGGCTGTACTTTACTCTTCGCCTTCCAAATTTTCTTGAGTCTCATTGGTTCTGAAACCTGCCAATTCCCTGGGCTCCACATTCACCTTGACTTTCAAACTTCAGTTCTCATCTTGCCCTTGGCTCCAATGCTCCTAGTTCTTCATCCATTCTCTTTGCAGCACTCCTTTGTCTACTGGTGTGTGAACCTTACCTTCCAAGAATGTTAACATCTCCAAGGCCAGAATTTTGTCTTACACATCTCTGTCATCTGGCAGAGCGCCTTTCAAATAACAGATAATAAGTCGTTGCTGGGTAATGGGAAAGAAGGGATGACCGACTGAATGTATGAAATGCATGTTGACAAGATGATGATTCATTGGATAACTACCTGGCAAAATCACAATGCCTGTGCTTTGAGAAAATAAGGAGTACCTTTCATGTTGTAAAGGCAGATTTTGGGAACCTGGGGGACTACGTTGTCGACTCAGAAGCTTCCAGATTAAAAGTGTTCAAAAAAACTAAAGAAGATGGTACGAGTTTAATGACTGTATTAAGAAGGATATTCAATACACTAAGAAGGAAATTCAGTAGGGTGCTTACCTATTGCAGGTGGTGTGACCTTTAAGCTTTTATAAAAAGTTAACTTTTTACCTACTCCATTCAAATCACCTAATGGGAAGAAGGGATCAGAGGGAGTGAAAGTTCAAGTCTTAGGTCTATAGCTGCTTCGGGAGAGCTTCCCAAACTAAGGTTCACCTGACGCCAAACTCCAAAAGTCCACACATTTTCTACCATATCGTGCACCCCATCATGCTGCAAGCAGAAAGTGTATACACTAGTGCTGAGAGCAGAAACACCTGGATTTGAATTCAGGTTTTGCAACTTAGTTCTGATTTCCAACATTCCATTTAGTAATTGTGAGCCTCAGTTTCCTCCTGGAGGAAGTCTAAATAATATGATCCAAGTTATAGGTTACTATGAGAACGGAGAAAATATTAGTGCAAGTGGCTGTGATGTATTAGTTGCCTGGTGATGTTGGTGATCTGTTTTGAAGACTGTGACTCTAGAAAGCCCTTGAAAACGAAAAATGCAACCGTGAGTGTGGATGACAAGCCCTCTTAACTTTGCTTTTTCACCCTCCCCTATGAAATACATTCCACAAAGTACCTCTTTCAAGGTACGGTTATTGAATTCCATTAGTCATATTAGGGTTTGAGGTCTTTTTCTCAGTGTTTGCTTAAAGTCATAGCATACGAAGGTGGCATACTGCCAGCCCAGACAATCGGCTGTAAAGACAACTTTCCCATGTGTAATTTTGCTTTCTGGTCAAATGGAGCTGTTAGAATAATGACAGAGAGGCAAAACAGATTACATCTTTGTAGTGAAGACTTCTGTGTGCCTTCTTCCACTTTTCTAGCAACCTGTGCTGATTGTAATACACATGAAGCAAGAAAGAGTTGAAATTGGTAGATTCATAGCGATTGAATGGGACTACTGATTTAAACATAGTTTACTGTAAAAGAAATTTAACACAGGTCTATTTTCTTCTGTGTACTTTCAACCACAGACTCTATTAACAGTACTTAGAGAATTTGAACTGACTTTTATTTCACATTTAACTTTTCTAAACTGCCAGATAAATATAGGAAGCACTGTGGTTAATTGCATGTCTTTGGTAAGGTTTATCTCCCTTGAGTCAACCTGATAAATTAAATTGTATGTATTTTACTCATATGAATTTATATCTGTTTGGAGGAGTCCCTAAACACTGTTGCGTTTCAACAGCTTTTACAGTGTGTCTGTTACTGACTGTACTATTGAAATGCACTATAGTATAGCTCGCTTTTTTTTTTTTTGATGTCGTTATTATGGGTTAGGAAATTCCTCTGATAAGAACAACTGTGAATATGAAGAGGTACGTCTTCTATTTCACAATGTTGGCTACAGACAACTATACAAATAGAACTGTTGATGTACTTTTGAGCATCCAAAGGAAAATGAGACTCGCATTTCTTTGTTGACGCCTTGAAAATAAAGATTTGAAGTTGTTTGCATTACCTTCAAAAAAGGAGTACAGGCCCTTCGTTTTTGATCACCCACCAGCACCTTGAGTGCAAAAGACCAGGATGGCTCAATGACATTAGTAGGTGGTTTCCATCACCTGCTCCTGAATGCACGCTTTCCTGTGCACTTAGGACTGCTGCCTACTCCCCACTTTCCTGTAAGTATAGGGTCCTGCTTACTCGTTGCTCTCTTTACCAAATGTTTCTCTGTTGTTTCTAAACCCTTGCTTCCTCCATCCCTGCTATACACTTACCTTGGAGAAATCTCTCAAACCTACCTTCATTATCTAGAACAGATGATGAGTGGAAACCATCTACGCTAAGTTCATTGCCTTCCCTCATGGCTTGCCATCTACCTTCCATTATTCCTAACTTGTGGCCACTGGAATTCTTGCTCTGTTTAATGTCAAATGTTCTATACATGCTCCCTGTAATTTTTTTTTAACATCTTCACTGGAAGTGAATTTGGCTTTTGTCTGATGATTGCATCAATACGACTGTCCTTTCTCCTAGAGACCCATCTTCTGAAGTAATGGCCCCATCTATTGTACTCCAGTGTTACCTCTAAACCAAATCCCCCAGTGTATTTTGTCATTAGCCCTTGAATCTGATGAAAACACTGTCTGGAAAACCATATGTTCTAGGATCCTTATCCTCCTTCCTCCAAAAATTTAGCATTTGGATCTCATTAATCTTCATTATGCTGTGTCTAGGAGTGCTTCTAAATATTGGTGTGGGACAGAGAATCTACAGCTGGATAAGAAATGATACCAGCTACAAAAAAAAAAAAAAAGATGCAGCAAAGCCAGAATTACAGTTATTCAAAGAACCCAGAGTCTAAATATTTTAGAGTTAGCTGGAAAAAACGGTCTTAATATTCATTTAATGCTTCTGTGTGTCAGAGATACACACATCAGAAAGGAGAGATAAGTGTTTGGACTTTTGAGTAAGACTTTCAAAGCTCTGCCACTTGCTATCTTTGTAGCATTGAGCTAGTACCCAATTCTCAATATTCTCATTTGCAGTAAAAAAAAAAATAAAAGTGCAATTTACCTTATAAGAATGTTATGAGGATTCAATAAGGTATCACATGTGAATCACTATACATAGTGCCTGGCATGTAATACAGGAGGAGTAACTATCAACTGTTATTATTCTTAGTCTTTCTAACAACTAGAAAAAAGAAGATGGTACTGAGTAAAATTAAGAACCTTGTAAAAAGAACTGCAACCAGGAAATGGCAGAGCCAGAACATTAATTTTTTTTTTTCCTGTTTTCAAAGTCCATGTTCTTCCCACTATAATCTTCCATCCCATAGAGACATCACCTTGACAACAGCTCTGACAAATGGTGATACGTATACCGTCTCAATAACCCAAAGTTCCTAAGGCTTGAAAATCTGTCCCTAATTCTACTTGCTGCATCAACCTGAACCAGGATGGAAGTATCAGCCAACTCCTGTGTCCTCCCTATTCCCCAACCATCAATCGTGGTCTTCTACCTGGGTCCTCCTGAACATTCATGTGTTTGTTCCACGCCTCCTTGAATGCAGTGATGACTCTATTAAGCATCAGATCTTTCTGAGCTGTACCTGAAGAGCATCATCCAGAATCACTGGTGTCATGAGAGGCCCTCAGTCGGATGCTTAGCCTAATTGCTTATCACTCATCTCTTGGAGCTACCTATCTCTGTTTTTGTGTGCTGTGTTTGTGGTTTTTTTAATCAAATCCAATGAGAAGAGGTTCTCCATTAGGTACTAATCCAGACAACTAGGTGACAGAATTTTCACCTGGAATGGTCCACAGCTAATCACTGACTGCAAGGACTATCATCTATCTATACAGCCAGTGATCTTCTCTGATCCCACTTTATTCAAAATTTCTGTTCCTACATTGCACAGTCAGAATAAATCTGCAGCAAGATGGTTATCTGGACCTGATGAACTGCCATTTGGATGCCTATGGATCACTTGATAACATTTTGGTATCATTGCATATGAAAAATATTAGCTCTGTGCTTTACATGCATTCCCTAAAATTTCTGTCTCAGATTCTCATGAAACGAGCACATTCTCAGCATTTCCACATTTCTAAGAGGACATTTATTTTTTCAACTTCTGACCTAAAAGAATACATATTTCTGCTGAAATGAAAGCAAGCTATTATATATTTCCTTTAACTATTGCTATGTACTTCGATGATTCCTGTTTTTCTACAAATTTTCTAACCATCAGTACTTAAATTTTTTTTTAAATAGCTGAGCATTTTAGGAGGAAAAAAGTCAAAACTTCACAGTCACAAAGAATGGATGACCCATGTAGAATATCAGTATTGTAACACAAATTTAAACAACCATAAGTATGAATAAGCAAAAGGTAAGAGGACAAAAATTTGAATTCTACTTGGACTTTTACACATAAATCCCCACATTCATTTGAAGCCATATGCATCTTCTGTCATAGCAATGTCATTTCCAGGAAGAAAAGTAGACCTTTGGGAATAGTCATGTGAAACTGGCATAGAAAGGTAAAGGACAGGCTCAAGACAGGGCACTGCATATGTATCAGTGTGTCAAGAAAATAAGTATTGCCATTGCTTTACTAAACTCCGGTGTGGCCATGTGTTCTTTGAGCTAGGGCTGCCGTCATGTTTCCTAAGCTTTGGCCCCCCCTTCCCCCCACCTTGGAGAGGTGAATCTCCTCTCTCTCTCTCTCTCTCTCATTTACTTTCTAAATAAACCATATTTTCCAATTAAAAAAAGAAAATAAGCATTAAAATGAACTTTAATTGGTCAGATCACAACGTTCATTCCCATTGCAAGATTACTACTACAGCCCTATGATCTCTACTTAATGAACATTCCCAGCTATTACCTTGAGATTTGGAATTCACATAGAAGCACACAGTCCTTGCCATAATAATCTACATATACACGTATACTAAAGAAAAAAGGAAAACTAGATGAATACATTACTGCCTGTACTGGCTAGGGCTCCCAAAGTGACAACCACAGACTGGGACACTTAAGCAGTACAAGCTTCATGTCTCACAATTCTGGAGGCTGCGAGGGCAAGATCTGTCCCAGGCTTCTCTCATTGGCTTGTGAGTGGCTATCCTCTTGCTGTGTCTTATCTTCCCCTCTGTGCATGTATGTTTCTCTGTCCAAATTTCCACTTTTAATAAGAATACCCATGGCCCAATCTCATGAGCTCATATTAACTTGATTACCTCTGTGATGGTGCTATCTCCAAATAAGGTCACATTCCGATGCAGGGGGTCAGGACTTCAACAGAGCTCTTCTCAGGAGACATAATTCAACCCGTGACATTGACCTGACTTCTTATCTTAATCTTGTTGTTTTGGTAGCCCTGACCCTCCTTGCTGACATCAATTTGCTGAGCAAGCAAGCTAAAGCAGCAGGCTATAACATTTGCCAGTGACCCAAAAGCCTTCCAACTCCCAGCATGCAGCTGAGCTATTGGGAGGCATAACGTATGTTTATTAAACATTTTATCTAAAATTATGACCACGTTCAGCAGATGAAATGGTAGGTTCATGGAAGTTGTGAGTTCACAAACACTGTGATTTTATGATTTTTTTTCTTTTATACATCGCACAAACTTCTCCCCAGATAGTCTCATAATGTGGCGGTAGCTAAACCGTGTGTTGTCTTATCTCAGTTGGTTGTAGCTTATTTGTGTGAGCTTTTTCTTTCATTGTAATAATGGTATCATATAGATTGTGCTCTCAACTGAGGTCACCAGAAATGGCGCCTGGTCAGTACAATTTCCAAGGAAGCTTCTGCTGCTTTACAAGACCTTTGGTGTGTTCTGGACTCACCTAACTCTTGAGGTCATAAGAATGAAAATGCTGCACTTTCTTCTTAACTATCCTCTCTGAATTCACTAAGTCAACAAATTCTATTTCTATCAACTAAATATATTTCTACTCTCTAACAACAACATTTTTTTCCCTTCTGGTTAATATTATACAACTCAACAAAGTAAATAATCAAAATAGAACCTACAAGTGAAAATACACAAAATCAGACCCCCACATGTATTATACAAAATACCTATTCATGCATGAATTTGTCTCTCGCTCACGATAACAAGCTTATCTACAACCTCATTTATCAACATGAATGGTATCTATCACCAGGTTCTTTAGAATATGCACTCCTTCTGATCAACTTGGAATTTCCATGATATAGTGACTATATAGGCATACATATCCTTATGCACACACTACTAAAAACATTTATAAGTATACAGGTTAAAGGGTTATGAATTTCATAGAGATAAGGTAGTTCGTAAAGTGATAATGATTAAAAAGGCTCCTAACATGTTCCCTACTGTTGAGCAAATTAACTTTATGTGCAGAAGAGTGTTGTTGACACCTGAGTGTAAGAAAGCACATGCAGCCTTTCATGGACAGCTGCCAAGTGGCTGACTTGGAAGGAAAGTAGCCCTGGATTTGGAGAGGGAGCCAGCTCAATTCTGGGTCACCAAGAAGAGGTTTGCAAAGGAGATGGGACGGATTCATCTCAGAGTAAGATGAGGCTTAAGAAAAGAGAACCTCTGGGATTTGGTGTCAGGTGAAGAAGGAGAACTGTAGATCAGGTGTTTAGCAAAGTTTGTTTTGTCAGAATTTCTTGTACTAAATTTGAGAAGGTGGTGGAGGAAATCCCCGTCGAGTACTTTGAATATCAGATGAATGTAGACTATTTTGTTACTGGCAAGGAATGTTTCTAAGCAAAATGTATAAGATATCATTTAAGGATTCTGTCTACAATTAATGTACAAAAGAGACTTGGGGGATCACAAACTATTGGCAGGAAGTGATAAGAGGCAGGACTAGTAGGCAGAAAAAAAGTTGTCTGCACAAGACAGCCAGATGGAAAGAAAACATAAAACTTGATGATTAACTAAGTGAACTTAGAAGAGGGAAACTTTAGAAATAACTCTTCTACTGGGTTAAAAAGTAGAAAATATAAAAATATGAAAGTGCCATTTTTAACATATTGGATAAAGATCAAAGGTAAGGATAGAATCTGGAAACAATTTCTAGAGAAATGGCCTGTAAAGTCAGAAATTTATTTAAGAAGTATTAATTAAAAACCTACTGAAGGCCAAACACTGGAGATAAAACGGGAACTAAGATACACATGACCCTTGTTGTTTAGTAGCATAGACAGACACACACAAAGAGAATCTGAGAGAAGACATGGAGAGCAGGGCTCCAGGCCAATTACCCTTCGAGTAGACACAAATGCTGCTTGATATGCTAGAGGTTCAGTGTCCAAGAAATTAAGTGAAGAAAGTCTTAGTAATTAACAATAATCAACTGGGTCAAAAAAATAAATAACGTTGAGATTTTGAAAAAAGTCGTCCTGCTTGGTCTTTGTTCTTCCTTTCTGTGGTAAACAGTAGACTTTTTCTTTAATATGTAAAGTTGGGAAAATAAAAGAGAAGCAAAACTTCCTCATTGCTCCGATAGCCTTCATTACATTTGGAATTAAGTTTTCTCACAGAGTTTGTCTGAAGGGTCTCTCTTTTGTCCCACATGGGACGAAGTACAGCACAAACACCGGTACTGGATTTTCCTCAGCTTCAGTGAGGTGCTGTTATTAATCCACTTTTCTGACGAGGTGGAGAGCCTTGCTTTAAATCAGAGAGGGGTTTCAATACAGGTGTGGAAGGCTGTCTGTAAAATTTGAAGAAGTGTCTTCTGCTCATCTTTCCCTTGAGTTGGTATCGCGGTTGCAAAGGTCTGGCTGAGAATTCCAGAGTGAGGTCCCCTCCCCCCACCTCCTTCTTCCTGAGTCCAATATTCTCCCTGGAGGATGAGGAGAGGTAGTTTGACCCAGGAACCTGGGGTGAACTGAGAGTGTCTGTATTCTTAGCCTACCTGTACTCAGGCAACAGTTGAAATGGACAAAGTTAGTCCTGACCTTTCTCTTATCCATTACAATTTATACTTCATTAATATGAAGTATAACAGTAACTGTGCAAATAATTAAATGTGTCACATTAATTTTGTTGTAACATGCATTAGCTCACGACATTTTATTTCAGCAGGGAACGTGAACCTTCTGTATTGGTCTTATTTGGCTCAGATAACAAATAATTTGTTATACTTTTAAAATGTGGCAAAATTGTCTTTTTCATATCCATTTTTCTATTTGTATACGTTTATGGGGTACATGAGAAATATTGTGACGTGTGTATAAATGTGTGGTGATCAAGTCACGGTATTCAGGGTGTCTATCACCCAAGTACAACACAGTTTTGCTATTTATTGTTCTCCTATTCTGCTATCAAAGGCTGAATTTATTTTTTAATCTTACTGGAAAATTGTACTCCTCATGTCACTTGTCTTCATCCTTATATTGGTTCTTAAAAGTCAAGCTCAAGTCCTGACACATCATTGGGAAAGTTTTTTTCTGTATACTTTTAAAGTAGGGTAGCCCTATTGTTTTTCCCCCCACATTCTTATAGCTTTAATGTATAATACATTAAATATTAATAATCTAGTTGTATTGATTTCTAAATTTTTTTTGTATGTCCGTCATTTTCCCATGTGGATTTTAAGCTTTTGACAAAGGATCTGTGCCTCATAAATCTAGTACCACACCATTAAATATTTTGTGAACATTCAATAAATTCTTGTTGCCTGATTGACACATTGAAGATGGTCACCCAAGGATTGTGAGAAATATCTGCACAGAGAACTTGGTTAGGATGTGAAAATATATGAACCGTATTTTGAGGGGAAGGAAAATGGGATTAAAAGGTTTTACGTTTAATTAGTATAACCCATCCTTCTTTATTCTAAACTACATAATGTAATAACATCTATGTCCTTTAGCACAAAACACTGCATTTGGAAATAACACCAAAATAACATCAAAGTGAAAAGTTACTTAAAAGGCAACCAGCATCTTTAAAACATGTCCAATTCTTCTGACAAGATCTTACAAATATGATATGTAAAATAATAAAGACATGAACAAAGGGTCAGAATCCATTTCTTACAGGATGAATCAATGATTTAAAAAAACTATCAGAAAACAGTTCTGTTCTAAAAGTACTTGCTGATATGCAGCCGTGAAAGCTGGAGGCATTTTTAAAAAATCAACTGAATAATAAACTGACTAAAGCGGTTACTATAGTGATATTTTTTTTTTTTTTTTTTTTTTTTTGTTGTTTGTTTTTTGAGTCAGAGTGTCACTCCGTCACCCAGGCTGGAGTGCAGCAGTACATTCATGGCCACCGCAGCCTCAACCTGCTGGGCTTAGGTGATCCTTCCGCCTCAGCCTTCCAAGTAGCT